>CAJHQP010001547.1:0-111255 GCA_905132765.1 Moricandia arvensis
GACAGAATGGACTCCACCCGTCACTGAGAATCCAAAGAAATCACGCCGGATTTATGATTTGTATAATCGATGAGAAAGAAAGATGAAAAGGAAAGAAGGATAACAAGAGTCGGTGGACGAAAAGACGATGTCACCGACTTTGAAGCAGCTGGCGAAACGGCGAAGAATGTCCTGGAAAGAAGGCTTTACAACGATGACGACGAAAATCACCGATTCGTGAGGCCAGGTCGACAGAGAGGATTAAATTACAGGTAAACATTAGAGCGAACAGTTTTGTTACTTTAATTAATTTATTTCTAAGAAAAATAATTATATCAATTAGCAGAGGCATTAGAATGGGTGTTAACTGCTAATTAATAACTATTACTAATGAACAAGAATCTCTGATATATATTGTTAAGTGGACAATAGATGAGTTTTAATTACTTTTTGGCAAAAATCTCTTTTTTTGCAAAGTTGCTATCGTTTTATTATGACTAAGGCTGAGTCGATTCTTATTTGAGCGCATCCGTAAGAGAGAATAACTAATGTTGTACACTTTTGCGAAGTAAATCTATCATCACGGAAAACACATTCGTAAAATCCAGCGATTTGCATCGGATAAACTATTGATTAATATGATAGAACACGCCGCATGTATACACTACATTCTAAAGCCGTCTTCTTAAACCCTCTATAAATTAACTAGTTGTTGTTACCAACTATCATGGTAAACAGTTGAGAGAATTGGGGCGAACTCTGAAAGAGAGAAATGAAAAAATTGTTTTTAATTAAAAACAGGTATAAAAAATCATCACATAATTAAAAATTAGTAAACTGAAAATAAAAGAATACTGAGAATAAAGAAAAACATGATAATTTGTATAATATATAATATATTAGTAATTTAGGCATATGAAGAATATACAAACTTTAATAACAAAATAATTCTCATTTTCTTTAAAAAATAAAGTTAACCTATAAATATAGTATTCTATATCTATATTATGAATAATAATATTAATTTACATATTTGATAAAATTAGAAGATATATAAATATAGTTTATTTAACCACTACGCATTTGGTAGTATAGCAATTATTATAAAATTTATCCGTAGACGCACCAATTTTACACCCAAGTACCACTCATATAAAATCTCTAAGTTGAGACGCATAATAACCACCCACACGCACCCGATCTCGCGGGCAGAAACGGCCACGTCATACCGCATATCACTCTTGTAGGTATATACAACGGAGTTCCAACCCTAAGTTTATCCACCATTAAAACCGTTGTGTCAAGCGCATTGGGTTTGATCTGTTTATAAGGATGACCAATCAATACTTTTTATAACAATAGCGGCTCCTGAATGACATAAAAATGATTCGACCATGAAAAACTACCATATGAAAGGATTAAGTCTTTATGACTTTATGGTCGAATCAAGAATTAAAAAACCTAAGCAGAAACATTTTGAGAATGACTTCTGATGTGATGAGCATTAAATTGAAGACAGCATGTTTAACGCATCAGTGCAATTTTAATGCAGCAGCGAAAATAGGAATATCTAATGTCCTTAAGCTAATTCTCTATCGATATGCAAGATATTTATTGGTAGAGCAGGAGGCAACATGTTCCTATCCAGGTCCATAACTAATAAGAACAAGCTTGAAAGTGAGCAATACAAAAACTGGATTCACTGTAAAATAAAGACATAAAACTTTGAGAATGAATGTGATGGAGGACCTACGCTGTACTCGACAACCTAACCATAAGAAGCATTGCAGACAAGTGAAATTAAATTAAGGTATTCTTGTGACTATAGTACAAAGTAGCTGAGGAATAGTATGTGTAATAGATATGGAAGTTCAAAATGGAGCATCCAGTCTAAGGCTAAGACTAATGAAGGAAGAGAGAAGCAGTAGTGCCTCAGGTTGTTGTTTGCAATGGGAACAGTTCTCACTATGATACCTAAAGACACATGATACACGTTACATTCCTTTGTTTTGCGAGCATGAGAGGAGCTTATGCCTAGGTTTTGTTTCATATGTAAAAAAGAGCATTGCTTTTGGAGCATAACTGGAGCAAATTGACATTTTTATGTCTCATTAAAAGGCGTCTCTGAGCATTACTCGAGGACAGATCCTTTTACTATGAGGAATAAATGATCAGCTGGATCAGCGATGATTCAGTCTCAAACTCAATCGAACAAATTCAATATGTATGGACAGCTATGAGAAAAGTTATCAGATGACTTGTGCTAAAAGACATTTCTAGACAGGGTTAATTGGCCCATATCTATGAGTTCTTAGACAGAGATGAGAATGACAGGTCATGATACAGCTTGAAAGACTTTGAACAAGAGGCGGATTACAACAGCTGAGTCATCAACGCTCAAAAAAGCAGAGAAAGCTGACTCAATAGGCTTATAGAGATAGGAGAGCGGATTTGTGTTGATATCTGGGAATGACATTGATGGTACTGAAATTAGTTATAAGGAATGAAGTCAGATTGAAAAATATTGACTGCATATGAACTTCACATAGTGATCAAGGCCTATCAGGTGCCCAATCTATCTTGTTTGGTAATGGCAGAGAACAAACCTAGCATAAGGGCTATAAAATGGAGAGGTATCAAACTTCAACAACAATGGTGGCGAATGGACAACCTGTAATGGAGAGAGAATTCACTCAGTCATCTCAGTTGGACATGTTCAGATCAAATCCAAATCTCAGAGAAAACAATTCTACACTTTGGTGCCTGCTGGAAAATCATACCATTGGTTAAACCTTTTTTCAATGATTTATATAAGGTGTTTGTAATTTATAAGATTCGCGAAGTAACATTTTGCATTGTAAAGATTAAACACAGCAAACCAATTTAACATTATAGCGAATAGAATTTTAGTAGTGATAAAACCATATTTTGGTTTAAGAGATCTAGGTTTTCTGTTTCATGCTTAAACAAGTTATGCATGTTTTTCAAATTAAGGAAGTGAGAAATCAAAAGAACTTTTATGTCTGTTCTTCTCTTAGCGGGAGATTCTCAGTTACTTGTTCTATAATGAACACTTTCCATTGTAAGGAGTTTGATTTCTATGGATTCATCCAAGACCAACTATCAGGGTGAAATTGTGTCTTGGAGCACAAACACCCCTTGTATAGCATCAACCCTCAAACTTTAAAAAAACATATCTCTATCTTCATCAGCATATCATTTCACACACCCCGCCTTCAAGTGAGTAGGAGAGACAGCCTATCCAAAGTCGCTATTCACCATTCACAAAAAAGAGATTTAAGGAGGCTGGAAAACATTTCCATTCCTTCTTCGGATTATATGTTAAGAATTGTGAAACCTAGAGTTCTCATAATATAGGAGAATCAAAATACTTCGTTGAGTGAGCAAAAGAGTTCAAGAAAACAAAGTGTGCATATATTGCATAGAGTTGTTGCATAATTTGAGAAGAAGGCGTCACTCTCGTCTCTTTTTGTGCCTAATTTTAACTTGAGTAATTTATGGGTTAGAGACCATTAGACTTGTATGCTAGCTTGAAATGCCTAATTGAGCCCTCAGAAGATCAAACAATAAGTTTCAGCATTTGATAAGAGATGAAAGGAAGCTAGGTTTGAAAAGCGGTAACTCGGATGGGACTCTTATATGCAACATACCGCGAATATGGATTTTCATCAAAAGAATTAGCTTATATTGTCAGAGTAGCATAATAAGTTCGTGGGAACAAAGATTACTCACTCTACAAAACGTGATGAAGGCTCGAAAAAACATTATTAATATCAATTCGAGGCTGAGGATTGATTGACATACACTACTTATGCGAGGAAGTCGAGGAGGCCACTTATGTTCAGCGTTTGACAGAAGAATATTTCTTTTGGAAACTAGAATAGAGTCCATGACTCTTTTGCAATCACGCTAGAGGATAAAAAACACGAAATTATATCCTAAGTTTATCCTTACAAAACAACCAGAGCATGTAATCGAAATATCGATCAACAAAAATAAAAGATGCGAAGCTACGTGGAGAGTGTACCCAAGAAAGACGTGGGCTTGCACACTATTATACGAGTTCTCTTCATATACTTATATTAATGGATATTCAACATTTGTATTATATTATACTAAAGACGAATTCCACCTTCTTCTAATCAACTTACTCACAAGCAGAATCATACTAGACAATTAATAAAAAATAAAAGATGTTACTGAATTAATTAAATTTTGGATAAGAGCTCCGATGTTTCAGAAGATGGTGCTATCACGGTAAGGGTGTTTCTAGATTTCTACCTATGTAATGCTTATGCAAAATTATGTTACATAATGTTGGTCAAGATAATTTTAAATTATAGAAAACAACCTATATCTATACCATGCCCTACTATCTCGAAAAGAACAGACCAAGAGCAGATAGCAAGTCCTACCGATTAGCCCTATAATTATTAAATTAACAGATTATTATTTCGTACATTGATGCTCAAAGAGACTCGTAAAATTATCAACAAAGACCTAATGTACGAAGACGTAATATGTCTTTGTTTAACTATTATTCAACCCAAATAAGCTACGAAGGTCAAACAACGCACCTCTCCAAAAGATTATTTGGAAGTACAGAGGATTATAAAGCTCTAGAGACTTCAATTATTTAAATGTACTGCTGTGACATGTAAAGATAAACTGTTGTAAATTAACAACATCACCCTTGATCCACTTACTTTTCGTCAGATACTCTGAAACAATGATTATAACATTTCTTATTCAGCTATTCGAACACCGAAAAATTTATCCGATCTTCATCTTCGATATTGCTGGATGAAACCAGAAAACAATGTGGAAAAAAACCACTGCTTAGGATGCGGAGTTTACTCCTAAACCACTGGACAAAATAGGTCATCAATACAAATATCAACATGAAAGTTGGACTGAACAATGGGTTCCAGATTCGACCAGCCCGTCCACCGAGAGCGTCGACCATATGGGGATTATTAGGACAGCACTAATTAACCCTCTCGTTTGAATTAACATCAATTTGATCTTTTGATTTGTGTATGATGAGTCTTTACGTACATCATCGGGTTGTGGGGATAATTAATCTTTTACATGAGTTTTTTTAATTCCAGGAGATATAGAGCTGCAACATTCACGATGAGCCCTGGCAAATAAGGCTGAAAAGCCATCTAACGGTCCTATTCAATTTTTTCCAAATGGATATACCAGATAGGGTGCTTTTCAGTCATTTCTCAAAATAATAATTTCTACTATCGGTCAAAACTTAGTTTAAAAAGTATACATAGATTGACAAAAAAAGGAAAAGAATTTAGTGTTTAAAATTAAGCTACGGAGGTATGCAGAATAAAAACGCCATACATATCTAATTCCAGATCAATCCAAGAAAAAGGAAGTTTGGAGTTATTAGATCCAGGTATCTACGAGAACAATCTAAAAAACTATCGAATAGTGAGTTGAAATTCCATCGTATTACATAGTTTAATATATATACAACTATAAAAATTCTTCCAACTATCATATGTGCATGTATGGTTTAAATCCATTTTCTAACTTAGCTTCTATTTGTTATATTGATCAAGATCCCTACCACGAGAAAGGCTGTTTTCTATAATCTACCATGAATTACTAGGTTTCCTGTACTCTTCTATCTATCGTTATTAGATATATGGTCTATGTTGACAAAAAATTGTTAACAAGACGACGCGTATTTACATCAAAATTTATCAAATTACATGTTACATAAGCTGAAAATATTACACATACAATACAAATATCATGAATTTGTAATAAAGTTTTTTTTGTTTCTAATATCAGGTTGGGTCTCCTACAAAAGTCACTTTAAGAGAGTAAAATACGCACATGGGAAAATAGGATAAGCTTATTACCTGACTCCTTGCTATGTCATATACTTAGCTTTCTTTTGACTAAGGAAGCTGTTTGTACAAGGGTTTTGTCTTCTAGGTGGAGAGATCACTGGAAGTGGCTTCCAAGATTAGATTTAAAGAGTTTCTGTTTCCGAAAAGACAAAATGTGTGTGGATTTCATCAAAAAGCATCTTCTGAATTTCATGGTCTTGAGTGAATTCAAGCTATGCATTTTTTTGACAGATATGACTCTGATAAAGATGCCTCTCTTTATGAGGAGTGCCTCGATAAAGTGACCAACCGCAAGATTCAACATTTTCAAGTCAAATGTTTTCGGGACATGGAGATAACCTTAACCCTTCGTATGTGTGAGACATTGATATCCCTAACTATCTTTTCTGTAAGGCTGAATGATATTGAGTCTCTTTCCTTACCTTGTCTCAAGGTTGTGTACTTAGAGTATGTTATATTTCCTCATAATGCGGTTCTTGAGACGCGAGGCTTGAACACCTGAGTCTCATAGGTTTCTCAATCCGAAAGCTTCATGTTAATCAAACGTATGAGTGACCATTTCAAGGTTGATATTGATGTTGTCTTTGAGCTGACGAATTATGACTTATCCGAAGGAAATGTCATCTATAATCTTCTCAACAATTTTTCAAACGTGGGAGATATGACACTCTCAGAGAATACTCTTGCAGTATGTAATCAATCTAATGACAAAGCTCTAATCTTTCTTCTCTTAGTTTGTGTTATACTCCTGTCATTCTAACATTTTTTTTCGTTTCATAAAAAGTGTCATTCTACATTTCCAATGCAATTTTTGTACTTCTTCTGTTTCTTTATATAAGTAATTTTAGAGATTTTATTTTGTTTCACAATGTAAGTTGTTTTCAAATTTCAATATAAAAAGTAAAAAAAATTAAAATAAAATTAGAAATATAATTTATATCATTGGATCTTTTTTCTTTTAATTAAATAGTAAAGGTATAAAAGTGGTTTTCTAAATCCTTGTGCTTTTAGCCAAAACTACTTATATAATGAAACGGAGGGAGTATATAATTATTTTCTTACTCTTTCAAACAACTAATAATTTTTTATTAGATTATTTTTTATTTAAATAATTATACATTAAATGAAGACATTATCACTTTCTTAATCCATGCAAAATGTGTTTAAATGACACTTATTTAGAAACGGATAGAGTATCGACTAATTCTCTTTGCTTGCAGTTAATCTGTTGTCTCCGGGACATGAACCCCCTACCTAAATTTCGTGACTTGACCTGTCTGCGTGCTACTATGTGGTTAGAGTACTCTTTTGAGTTACTGCCATTCCGTCTTGAGAGCTGCCCGAATCTACGACACTACCTTGGTAATGACTTGCTATAAACTCTGAAACTTCTTACCTAAGAAAGGTTTTTTGTTCATCGACTGATTAATGTTTCTTGTTATGTTTTTGTCAATTTTCTGTGGTTGCAGATATTGGTTAAGGATAATTATTTAAAGTTAGAGGCAAATAGTCTTTCGAAAGTGCTGTTTTTTTGTTTGGTATCGTCTCTTGAATACGTTGATATTGAAAGCCCTATTACGGAGAAAGTAGTAGAACAAGATGTGGTTAGATACTTTCTAAGCAACGGGACATCACTCAAGAAGCTTGTTCTACGTTTGTTTGTATCTGATGGAGGAGAGAAACACGACCTCGAAGTCTTGAAGCTACGCTTTGACTCTCCAAGACGCTCTAGTTTGTGTCGGTTTGATGTTCTTGTAGTGGTTTAGACTCAGGATGAGATAAAACAATCTTACCATTTAGGTTTAGGCAAGCCTCTTAAATAGCATTTTTAATTTTGTCACCAAAAAAGTTATTAACAAAACGAACGATTCAAATAGTTTTTTTCTATATTAAAATTTTTAATTTATTTTTTTTTTTAATTTTAAACTCATTCCGAAAGTCTACTCTATAATTTTAAATCCTAACTATATATTAGTTAATCATAAGGATATAAGTTTATAATTATACTTTTAATAAAACACTTTTGGTCATTTCTTAAAAACTATTTTTGTGATAATTATTTTTTGGGAAAAATGTTAAACAAATCCTCAACTCTCTCGTTTGGACTATTTTAGTCCCAGACTTTTGAAAAGACAACAAAAATGATAAACTTTTTGTTGACCAATATAAAAATCCCTAACTTTTCTTTAACTGAATCAAAATAGGCCCGACGTTAATTACACTAACAGAAATGTTAACTTTGTTAATTTTCGTCGTTAGCCAAGACGATGCCGTTTTATGCAATGTTAATTTTAAAAAATTGAAACCCTAGAATCATTTTTCTCCAAATCAAATTGGGAATTCTCCTCATTCATAGAACCCTAAATCACGATTCCAACCCAAAACACCTCTAATCCCATATGAACTCTCCGATATCGAACCTGAACTCATCTTCGGAGTAATCAACGAAATCGAGCTCGATTAGAGGAATTTAGGTGCTGGATCGCGATTTAGGTTCTTGATAGTGAGAAAAATCCCCAAATCGATTTGGAGAGAAAAGGGATTTAAGGCTGGCTATTATTAGATTAAAGAAAACGACGTCGTTTTAGGGTCTCGGTTTTTTAAAATTAACGTCGCATAAAACGACGTCGTTTTGGCTAATGACCAAAATTAACAGAGTTAACATTTCTGTTAGTGTAATTAACGTCGGTCCTATTTTGATTCGGTCAAAAAAAAGTTAGGGATTTTTATATTGGTCAACAAAGAGTTTATCATTTTTGTTGTCTTTTCAAAAGTCTGGGATTAAAATGGTCCAAACGAGAGAGTTGAGGATTTGTTTAATATTTTTCCCATTATTTTTTAAAGATATCTCAAAGTATTTCTCTTTAGGATTTCAAGAAAAGTGGGAAACTAGAAATACTGATCACACGGGCATTTCATTTTCTATCTTAAAAACAATTTATACCCAAAAAAAGATTTGGGTATCATGCAATATCAAGCCTTAGACATGATGCTATCTTGGAAATGATCACAATAAAATAAGTTTATTTATTTATTTAAGAATCGTAAGGCTTCATCTTCATCATTCTTTAGCAACAACATGATCTGTTTCAGATGTATAATCGTGTCTGTAAACCACAAAGAAAAACAAAAAGAATTAGCATATAAACGTGTAAACAAACAGATAAACACCAATGGTGAAGTTTTGATACGAGTGTTAATGCAAATCTCATGCAATGTAACTCTTGAATCTTACTTTATTTTACGAGTAAGTTGGTATATGCCTGTTGCCGCCATAGCAAGGCTAACGCTAAAGAGATTCCAGTTTTTCTGTAAGCACAAAATAATAATAAACAAGTAATCCACTAACAAATCAGTACAAGAGTGTAAAGAAAAAATAATGTAAATATAATGAGTCTAAAAGACTTGTCAATCCCAGATTCCAAATTATCATCAAGACTATTAAAAGGCAACATACCGGAGTGATCACAGTGCTGTAACGTGACCAGATGACTCCAGTGCCTGCAATAACTGAATAATATGGAAAGCAGACAGAAACTGTGAGAAGAGTACTGATACATGGCGAAAACAAAACAGTGCATCGTATAAACATAGAAGAAGATTGTAAGAAGACTATTCAGAGTAAAGCAATACAGAGCCGCACCACCAACAGGGTTAGGCTAGTGGCACTTAAGCGATAACCCTAATATGGTGAATCCGCAGTTTGATTATCATTAGCTACGAGGGAATTTACAAATATCAGCATTGCTGCAGCTTGCGGCCCACAGATTAGTCGGTTGATTTGGGTCGCCGGATACTTTGATTAGTTCAAAAAAAAAATGCAGAGTCGCAGACAAGAACATGAAGATATAAGAAGAGTATATACCCATTTGTTGAGGGTATGAAAGTGTCTCTGGAGGTTTCTGAAAGTCTGCAATGTTAGCAATGCTTATACCCCATTTGAACGTTGGCGCCCAAAAATGGACTGAAAATTTCACAAAATGAGTTTACAATTATAAATTATGTCTCCACGTTGATAAGACTAACCGATATAAGCACTTTCTTGATTAAATAAGAATTCACTGGAAAAACCCAAGTTCGATGCTTTATACTGATATAGAATCATGGTCAAAGTTCATTTTCTTGGACAAAACCATAAATCAAAACTCAGGTTACTATCAAGATATCATCAAACCCAACTAAAACTTCTTAAATGGTCAAATTAAGTTGGTAGCAACATATCAAATACATCATTAGATTCAAAAATTTAACTGATATAGAGAGAAATTGGATGATTCGATGAGTAAAACCAGAACCGTAACAAAAATATGTATTGCTCAATAATCAAAAATCGATGATCAAAGTCTCACAGAACGCAAGAATCGAAAGTAAGGAAAAAAAGTCAACGTTATAAGAACAAATGAAAGTAATTCGAACGTTATAAGGAAAAAAACTCACTTGTCTTAGGTCCTGCTGGATGATTCCAGAGAGCTTGAAGCTTCGTCGTTGCCATTTGATTTTCTCCGGAGATTCTTCAATATTCTCTCAAGAAATCGTCTCTAATACACATTCTTGCAAGACGAACTTTCTTAGTCCTCAGACATTTGACAAAACTGTACTTAACTATCGTGACGTGTATTAGCTGAATAATTCGTAAATAATATTAATTTATCAAAAGAACTACCATATAAAAAAATAAGATATTCGTTAGAAACTGCGAGTCTTTGAAAGGAGAAGTTTTGACTACTAAGCCTTTACCTACGATCAATCAAGTAAATTTTCCGTGTTATTATTTTATTATTTTTAACTAAGGATATACTTTTGCTGATAATAATCAATAGTTACCGTTTTTGGTGAGCTTAGGATATGTCATTATCTCAAAGTCTTGCGTTTATAAGTTGTTGCTTAGAGCATAATTAACTCGGGATTCTTATGGTGGGGTTCTTAACGGTATAAGAAATTGTTTCTTAATTTTTAACTAAAATAAGCTAAGAATTGGTTCTTAAATAAGGTATTTAAGAACCCCAAAACTTCTTTCTTTTTTTTTTTTTTTTTTTTAAAAAAGAATTAAAAGCAAACCAATCGTGGGTCGCCACGTGTCAGTGAGGCCCACGAAACAGTGTAAGAACCGGTTCTTAAAATGAGATTTTTGGAACCGATTCTTAAAAAAAATGGTGGGGTCCGCCACCACTTTTTCTTAAGAACTTCACTTAAGAGTCATTGATGGAGGTGCTCTAATAACCGGTTTTTAATTTTTTTAGTTAAAAGTTAAGAAACAATTTTTTATATTTCGTTAAAAACTACTTCCTAAGAACTCTAGGTTAATCATGGTCTTAGATACTTATGTAGGAGCTTAACTTATATATGAGTTAAGATAGTGTGCGTTATTATCATCATCATCATTATCATGGGATTTTGAGTTCAGTTGATATGATTCTACAAAATATCATCAAGAGAATGCAGAAAATGGGAACAAATGTAAAATATCAGGCTGTTGGTTCTTGTTTGGAACCGACAACTTCAACTCCATCAGTTTGTAGAAAATATGAATCTCCGGTAAGAGATATGAACAATGAGATGAGATCATCGACGGTGACGATACTGTAGGGGAGATCCTACGGAAAAATAGCTCAATCAATGCCAGGAAAAGCTTAACACCTCTCATTCTTATTAGTTTTTCATATTAAAAAATGAAACTCAATGATGTGGAATGTTACAACATTTGAGAATCAATAGTTTTTCATATTAAAAAATGAAACTCAATGATGTGGAATGTTACAACATTTGAGAATCAATAGAGAGCTTGTAGCTTAGAATAGCTTAAAATACATCTTTTTGTGGGGAAAGAGATAATTTGGAATTTATATGAGATGTTGGATCTGTCGACCCATGATAAATAATGGAGGGGGCTAGGTTGCATTGAAACGGAAACGGATACGTAGAAACGAAACGTTTCGAAACGTGGAAACATGATTTTATAGAAAATTAGAAATGGAATCGTTTTAGAAACGTCTATAATATACTCCTTCCGTTTCGTTTTAGTTGTCGTTCTAGGTTTTTACACGCAGATTAAGAAACTATTTAATTTTACATATTTTCTAGATAAAAATACAATTACCTATACACATAATCACATTTCAACCAATAAAAAATAAATTAACAGATAAAACTAATAAATTTTGCATTGAAATTATAAAACGACACTTATTTTGAAACAAAAAAATTTCTCTACAACGACAACTAAATCGAAACGGAGGTAGTATATGTGTGTGTGTGTGTTTGTGTGTGTGAGAGATTAATTAACATGTTAGTTTAATTTTTTATTTGATTTATCTAAGAGAGAAAATCAAGTAATAAAAATGTTATTTTTATGGTATATTCTATAAAAATTCTAATCAATAATTCGAAAACTAACACATGTTATCATTCGATAAAATTATTGAGCGACTTCATTCGAAATCAAATCATTATACTAAAATGATAAAAAATATATCGAAAGATAATATTAAAATATAAATTAATAAACATGTAATCACTAACATCAAATACCAAATAGTTATTATTTCGCGTTTCCAATCAGAATCGCGAGTTTCCAAATTAGAAACGTAAGTTTCCATCGTGTTTCCAAAATGAAATTTTCAAGAAACGCGTTTCCAAAGAGTTTCTTCAAGTTTCCAAGAGATTCCGATTCGGAAACGTTTCCGAAACAGGAAACGGACATTGACCAAAGTTTCCATGCAACCTAGGGAGGGGGCATATGAATCATGATGAATAAATGTGAAATGCTAGAATTGAAAGGTTTGAAATTTATTTGCATGCTCTTCTTTAAATCTGTTTTTTTGAACCATAAAAACAAATCTTCTTTGGTTAGTACATACCCACAACTTTTCTTAAATGTGAGCACCCCACACCTTTTACAAAATACTCGTAAATTATAATATGTATATGGTGTTTGTAACATCTTGGCACCAACATAAATGTGATGATATAAATGCACACATGCGGAGATAACTCTTTTATTATATTAAAATTTTCAATTCGAAGTTGAAATATTGTTGAATTTTAAAAAGAACATTATATCATCAATACTGTTCAATCCATATTCGGTTGTTGAGATAAGAAATATAAAAGATCAGAGAATTTCGTATTAATAGTTAAGAATAACAAGTTTGGAGAATATAAGAATTTAAAGAAATTTTCTAAACGAGATCGTCTAAGCGAATTTTCTTTACAGATTTTTTGGTAGTCGAAAACGAGCTCGTCCTGGATAAGAGAAGTTGTTTCGGACTTCTAATGATAGTTTTCTGGTAGTCGAATGTGAGCTCGTCCAGAATGGAAAGGTTGTCTTAGACTTTTGTATCTACCCTTTATGATGACTCCGTTTATAATGAAAGTACTATCTTGTCTTTAGAGTCATCATTTATTTAATGGACCGGATTTGATTTTGGACCTAGTAATTAATGGGTTTTTGTGCTAGGTCCATCTTCAACAAACACAATGGTTAACCTTACATAAATATGTCACCTAGTTTATTCAAACTCTAAATCAGTTTCTTCATCGAGTTCTTTGGGTGATATTATATATGAATACAATCATTATCAAAATTAATTTGCATACATAGTATAATAAATTTGGCAATAATAATAACTCTCTCCCTCCACTTGATATCAAACAATTGGAATCCATGTAGCCTCTTGTTGTAAGCATACTCGTATGTCGACGCTGGATTATATATGTCAAATCATTTTCAAAATAGACTCACAAGTGCTCATAACAACACTAATCGAGATATCACAGATGGGACCATTTTTAGGATAGTGTTGACGAGATTCAAATTAATCGTATGATAAAAGTGATTCTATCAGAAAAAGAAACATCAACATTGAGTCCATTCAAATAAAATTGGGTAAAATTGAATACGCTACAATATAAAGGGGTAGGTTTTGAATAATTTTTAACCGTGGGGACATAAAAGTGGAAATAATACAAACTAACGAATATGTGGGCCTTTGTGTAGCACATGAACCAATCAAGGCCTCTTGGAAACCTCTTCGTCGAAGCTTCGTCTTTAAAAAAAACATTCAGGGGTAAAACCGTCATTTGAGGTCTATCACTCTCCTTTTCATTTCTCTTACATCTTCACTGCCACTCAAAACACTTTAACACTGCAACAACACCTTCTCTCTCTTACAAAACCTCACAACCAGATTAGAGAGAGAAAGTAACAAAAAAAAGTCTCTACATTTCTCTTCTCTCTCTCTCTCTCTAGAAATGGCGAATCGATTACAATCCCATCAGCTTCCGAGCGGACTCTACGTCTCCGGCAAACTCGAGCAACCCAAAGAGACACGACCACCGACAATGGCGGCTCGTGCTATGCCTTACACCGGCGGCGACATCAAGAAATCCGGCGAGCTCGGAAGGATGTTCGACATCTCCGTCGCGGATCCCACTTCCTTCCACGGCGGCGGAGCCGCCAGACCGCCGCCGACACGTGTCCACTCCTCCGCTTCCTCTTCGAACCCGAACAGTGGACCCGTTAGATCCGGATCCCAATCGGGTCCGGTTAGAAAATCCTCAGGTCCTCTCTCTCAGCTTCAACCGACCGGTTTAATCACCTCCGGTCCGCTCAACTCCTCCGGTCAAATCGGGTCCGGGTCAAGAAGGTCGGGTCCGATGGATCATCATCACCAAACGAGTAATCTAAGGCCTTCGACCAAACCCAAGTACGGATCTGCGGTTACGGTTCTGAACTCTGATCCGGTTCGGGTCGGGTTTAGAGTACCAAAGGCTCTGGTTTGGGCCTTGGTTGTAGTTGCAGCGACTGCGTTACTCATTGGGACGTTCTTAGCCGTTGCGGTGAAGAAGCCGCTGATTATTGTGGCGGTTGCGGCGGCGATTGCTCCGGCCGTCGTGGTTTTCGTGTGGAACTGTGTCTGGAGAAGAAGAGGGTTGTTGGGTTTCATCAAGAAGTATCCAAACGCTGTTCTTAGAGGCGCCATTGATGGAGAGTTCATCAAGGTCACAGGAGTAAGTTTTCATTTAGTAGTGTTCAACTTCTTTGGGTCTTTCTAAATATAGTAATTAAAGACTTAACTTTCTGATTAGTAAAGCAAGTTAATGACTCAGCTGATGAGTTAGAATGTCATATTCATTACCCTTTTTAGTGATCATTGGCTTAGTTTAGTGAGACTATATGGTAATACTTCAAATGTGTATAATCATTTATGTTTGTTTGTTTTCAGGTTGTAACATGTGGAAGTACCCCGCTTGAGTCATCATACCAAAAGATACCTAGATGTGTTTATGTATCTACAGAACTGCATGAGTACAAAGGGGTTTCATGGGGATCTAGACATGCTGAGGTTTAGGTTCTTTCTAATAGTAGTATCACATTCAAGTGTTACTCTCTTACTATTTGTGATGATCATTGTGTGTTTTCTTTGTTTATGTGGCAGAGATATGTTTCGGATTTTTACATCTCTGACTTTCAATCTGGACTGAGGGCACTTGTTAAAGCAGGATATGGATCAAAAGTGTCTCCCTTTGTCATACCGGAGACTGTAGCTAATGTGACCTCACAGACTAAGGATCTATCTCCAAGCTTTCTTCAATGGTTGGCTGATCGGAACCTTTCTAATGATAGCCGTGCCATGCGTCTCAAAGAAGGGTATGCTTTTATGTACACATTGCTTCTTTGATTACTTTTCTTGCTACACAAAGAGTCTTGGAAGTGTGATTTTCACCTAATTGTAAATCTTGAAACTTTACCTAAATTATGACCTTTTGAAAACCCCTTGTTTGATCATTGACTTTTATCCCTAACGAGTAATGTACAGTTAAGTCGGTCAACCATTAAGTTCTAGTGCTTTTATCCCTTCAAATATGAAAGAGTGTGGAAGTACATGGCTTTTTTTTTCAAAGGAAGAATCTTTCTGATGCTTTTGACCCTTTTCAGAACCAAAGAAGAAAGAAATTGAAAAAGCTAATAGCTTTAATTCAAAGGAAGAATCTTCCTGGTGCTTTTAACCCTTTTTAGAACATAGATATTGTCAAAGCAAATAGCTTTAGTTCAAAGGAAGAATCTTTCTGGTGCTTTTAACACTTTCTGGAACAGAAACATTGTTAGTGTAAAGCTTTTATATTACAAAAGAAGAATATTTCTACTGCATTTACCCTTTAAAAAGAACCAGAAAAAAGTGTTGGTCTCTTTGCTCTCTCACAGATAAATGATAAACATGTATATCAATTATTGCCATTTTTGATAATGGATTTGTTGATCAGATATATAAAAGAAGGGAGCACTGTAAGTGTGATGGGAATGGTTAGGCGCCATGACAACGTTCTGATGATCATTCCTCCTGCAGAATCAGTCGCCACTGGGTGCAGATGGTGGCGTTGCCTCTTCCCAGCTTATGTGGAAGGCCTTATCATTACATGTGACGAGAACCAGAATACTGATGTCATTCCAGTCTGAAATACATACACAAATAATTACGTATGTTTTTGCTTATCTATTTTATACTATGTAGATACTATATAAAAATGTTGTATAGCCAAGAGTTAGGCCCTAAGACTGAAGAAATGTATAAGGAAACCATGTACGGTCATGATATGAGTTTTTGCCTCTTTCGATGGGGTTTATGTTCTGTGTACATCAAAAGCTTCAAATGTATATTTGAATTTTTCCACCACCTTACTAACTTAAGGCAGCTAGGATACTTGTGGCTGTGGGGGCATAAACCTTGTGTTTTGACACACTGGTGTAGTGTTTTATAAAGATCATATGACGCTCAATCACTATTTGGAAACCGACGATTGGTCCAAAAACAATGAAATAATTAGGCTCTTGAAATGGTATTTGCACAAGTATTTGTAATATATATTCTGCAACACTCGTGTGTTTTGAAACTTGAAAGTTGATCATTTCATAAACCTATAATCAAATAAGTTACCAATTCCTTGAGATCTCTAACTCCACCTTATTTTCCAATTTAAAATACTGTTTAGCGCATTTCCAAAATAAAATTCATTATTTTCTTTTAAAATAGAGTAAAATAGTATATAAAATAAAAATGTTTTAAATTTACTCCATTTCTCACTTTATAATAGAATAAACTCTATCATGAAGTGGAAATAGAATAAACTTATAGTATTTTTTATTTTATACCTTTTTATTTTATTTTAGAATAAAAATAAAGTCGGGTTAGATATGTACTTAGAATGAAAAATCTCTAATAATACTCTATCTTCATTCTATAATAAAATAAAAAATAATTTTTTTTTTGTCAAAAATAAAAAATAATTTATTATATATATAATAATTTATTTATTTTATTTATTATTCTATTTTTATTCTAAAATAAATTATCAAAAGAGCAATAATCAACTCTATTATATGTTTATTCTGTTTTAGAGAGAAAAATAAAATATCAATAGAGCAACAATCAACACTATTATATGTTTATTCTGTCTTAGATTTAAAAATAAAATTAACTATTAGAGATGGTCTTAGATGGATAAATTATATTTTCGTATCTTTAGTGCTATGACTCCCATCTATGATTATGAGCATCTCTAATTCTCTCTTATTTTTGTTTCTACGATAGCATTTAGAACATTTTATTCCTACTTTATTTTTTTCTTTAAAACAGAAATTGTTATTTTTACTTTTATATTTAAAAATAATAATATTCCTCTATAACATAGACATATTTTTTTATTCACAAAATATTTTTTTAACTTTTTACTTTAACAGTTATAACCAACAAAAAATATTTTGTAAAATGTGTTGTTTATATAAAAATAATCATACTTTTTATTTACATAATAGTTTGTAAGGAAATATTTAATATAAATAATGTAATAATTTTATGAAATGTTTATATAAATTGGGTTTATTTTCAACTTTTACAAATAAAGGGTATTATTTGTAAAATTAAAAAAAATGTATTAAAAATAAATTTTTTAGAAGAAAAATAAAAAATACATTAAAGAAAATTCATAATTATTATAAAATTTTCTTAATTTATAAAAAAATATATTGGAAATGGTTTAATAACTTATGGAGCTTCCTTCATAAATGGAACATGATAGATAGTATAAGAATATTTATGGTCACGTTTTCCCTTTTCCATAATAGATAAGTTATATTTTGTTTAGTATTTTAGGGTATTTTTCTCAAAGTAATTATCAATGATGGTGATATAAATCTACAAGAAGAGTAGAAGCAGACAAATCTTGTCCATTATCAATGCTTTGTTCTTTAAATTCTCGACCTTTCTTCTTCCCTTTGTAATATAGCTTCTCGTAAACCAAGAAAACACTAATGATGTTACTAGTAATATAGCCTCTCCTAGACCAAGATTATAAAATGCCAAAATATTATTTATGCATGCAAAGTGCCATCGTGGCTTAATAATCGAAAATCTAAAGAAAATTAAAATCAATATACATATTTTCTTGGTAATTGTTGAAATTACTGATTCATTTCACACTTCTCTTTAACCTTTCGCCTTCGTCCTAACTGATAAAGCCAGCTTTGTACTCTTCATCGTCGTTTGTATTTGCTTCTTTTATAGAGTTGCTTCCTTATATTTTAGTATGCCTTGTAAGCCAAGTTAGGTATTTTTGTAGCTATATGAACTGTCAAGTAACGTTTCTTTTTTGTTATTACGTTGCAGAAAATATTCTACAAAATGGAGAGGGAAGAGAACAAAAGTTTAATTAACGAAGTCTTCTCCTGGTCACTCCAAAAGATCCTCAACAAAGACATCTTCAAGGAACGTATAAAGACAATACCAGACAAGTTCTGGTCCGTTGATGAGTACCTTCACTGCTTTGTTCCTCACCTACTCGAGGAAACAAGAACAGAGTTGTGCTCAAGTTTGGTATCTTTGTCGAAATCACCTGTCTTCTACATACGTTCCGTGGAGGCAAGAACAGTTAAAGAAACTAGTAGAAGATCAAACCATTTGAACATATCACTGAAGGAAGTTCATGTAGAAAAAAACAACACAATCTATGAGCCGAGATGTGGAGACCTCATAGCTCTCACAGAAGCAGGAAGGCCAAGAAGCATTAGTGACTTGAACCCACTGGTTCTTGCGTATGTCTTCTCTGTTGAAGATGAGACACACTTCACTGTACATTCTTCTGTATCCATATCTATTGATGAGAGGTTT
Organism: Moricandia arvensis; assembly: GCA_905132765.1. Taxonomy (NCBI): domain Eukaryota; kingdom Viridiplantae; phylum Streptophyta; class Magnoliopsida; order Brassicales; family Brassicaceae; genus Moricandia; species Moricandia arvensis. The sequence continues at coordinate 19,040 of CAJHQP010001547.1, forward strand.
TCATTTGGCTCTGGTGTGTTTCTCATGACTTTGACTACTAACACTCGTATCTGGAAAGCTTTGCACAACGGAGGAGCCAACTTGAGTCTCATCGAGAGTGTTCTTCAGGCTAATACCACCGAGGTATGTAATAAAAATAACATTTCCCACTATTTTATAACATGTTTTTGACATAACTTACCTTTTGTACTTCAGGTTACAGAGCACTCTGTTTCTTCAAGGACTTGGGGGAATAATGTATTAGATATAATACGTTCAACGAACTTAAACTCTTCTCAAGAATCTGCGGTTTTGAGTTGCTTGGAGACAAGGAGTTTTAGTGAGAAGACAAGTGTGAAACTGATATGGGGACCACCTGGTACAGGCAAGACAAAGACGGTCGCTACTCTTCTCTTTGCCCTTCTCAGCCTAGGTTGCAAAACGGTTGTGTGCGCTCCTACAAACACAGCTGTGGTAGGAGTTGCATCAAGGCTCTTGGCACTGGTTAAAGAATCTTCTCCATCAGAACATTCTAGTTACCAGCTAGGGAACATTGTTTTATCCGGAAACCGAGTAAGAATGGGGATAGACAGCAAGAACAATGATCTCCTCAATGTGTTTCTTGATCATCGGATCAGTAAGTTGAGTGAACTGTCACTGTTATTGTCTGGATGGGAACTGAGTTTGAGTTCTGTCATAGATTTTCTTGAGAAGGCCGAGTCTAACTACAAGACATATGTCTTGTCAAGTGAAAGGAAGAAAGATGAAGACAGTAAAAGCTTTCTTGGATCATTAGGAGAGTTCGTAAAGAACATGTTTTATGGATCTAAGCAAGACTTGGATCAGAAGAAGGAAAAGATTCTTACGTTTGGAGAGTTTGTAAGGAAAGATTTTCATAACTTAAGCAAAGAATTGGATAAAGTGATGGACCACATGGTGGATATGTACACACATCTGCCTAGCTAAGTTTTTTATATCATCTATTGATGTCAAGAACATGATCACGGCCCATCAAGCTCTTCATCATGCTAGGTCTTTCCTTCAGAAGAACTCATCCAGACATGACTTTGAGATTAGAAGCTTCGTATGTAATTGTCTTGAGCCTCTACATTTGCTTCCAAAACGTTTTAGGATTCCAACCTTGTTGGAAAACGAGGATGGGATGAGATTTTGCCTGCAAAATGCATGCATAATCTTCTGCACTGCCTCTGGTGCTTCTCAAATGAGTGCTGAAAGGACAGGATCCATAGAAATGCTTGTAGTTGATGAGGCAGCTCAACTTAAAGAATGTGAATCAGTTGCTGCATTGCAGCTTCAGGGCCTACGCCATGTTGTTCTAATAGGAGATGAGCTTCAGCTACCAGCAATGGTGCAAAGCGAGGTACACTCATAGACTTCTTATGACTATGTTTACATACACACAACTCTAAATATTATATACAAAAAGCATTTTAATATGATTGTATTATAAACATGGTCTTGTGTAATCCATGCAGGTATGTGAGAAGGCTAAGTTTGGGAGAAGCTTGTTTGAGAGATTGGTATTGCTTGGCCGCAACAAACACTTGCTTGATGTTCAGTACCGTATGCATTCATCTATAAGTCTTTTCCCCAACATGGAGTTTTATGATGGGAAGATCTCTGATGCTGCCATTGTTAAAGAAAGTGTTTATCAAAAGAGGTTTCTTCAAGGGAACATGTTTGGTTCTTTCTCGTTTATCAACGTGGGACTTGGTAAAGAAGAGTTTGGTGATGGGAATAGTCCTAAGAACATGGTTGAGGTTGCTGTGATTTCTCAAATCTTATCCAATCTTTTCAAAGGTACATATAACATGTTATGACATATATATCATTTACAAAAGTAGTTGGTGGTCTAGTGGTTTTGAGTGCAACGTATACTTTTTGAAACAGTGTCAAGTGAGACGAAGACAAAGATGAGCGTTGGGGTTATTTCACCTTATAAAGGTCAGATTAGAGCAATCCAAGAGAGGATCGGAGATAAGTACAACTCCGTATCAGACCAGCTTTTCACTTTGAATGTTCGGTCGGTTGATGGGTTTCAAGGAGGAGAAGAAGACATTATTATCATATCAACCGCAAGAAGCAACGGTAATGGAAAAATAGGGTTTCTCAGTAACCGTCAGAGAGCTAACGTAGCACTGACTCGTGCAAGGCACTGCTTATGGGTGGTTGGGAACGAGAGGACTCTAACTATGAGTGGTTCGGTTTGGACAAAGCTCGTAAGGGACTCAAAGAGACGTGGATGTTTCTATGATGCTGCTGATGACAAGAATCTAAGAGATGCCATGAATGAGGCTATGCTCAAGGTCGACATGTCTGATGATGTGTTTTCTAGTTTTCGATCTCTTTCGATCAGGAGGGGGAGAATGAATGCTTGGTAGCTCTTTTAGGTCTTTTTCTTTGGGATGTGTTGGATCATTTTTCTTGCTAAACAAGTAACTAATGTAGTTAAGCAAGATTAATGTTCACATGATAGATGCATAAAGTAACATACATATGTATAATGGTTTTGTAATATGTTATTATAACTTTCTTTTCTTGTTCTTAAAATCTTATTTCGTGAGAACTTAAAAGTGAACTGATTATTTCATTATTGGGTTTTCTTATACTATTACTTGGTTTAGAGCCTTGAGGGCATTCCTCCGGCGACGACCAAAGTCTCTCCGGTGATGTAAGAAGAATCATCTGATGCTAAGAAAGCTGCAGCAGCAGCCATGTCTCCTGTTGTTCCCAACCTGTTAAGCAGAGTCTTCTCTTCGATGCTTTCCCTCTAAGCATACAACAAAATGTTAATCCATCATTTAAGATACAAGTAATGATCTCAAATCTAACGGTTTCAATCTTAGTTGAAATCTTACCACTTGGGAGTTTCCGGTGATGAAAGAAGCAAAGTGTGTGGGCACAAAACCGGGAGCAACCGCATTCACACGTGTGTCCGGACCCATCTCAGCAGCAAGAGCCTGATAGTACCATCATCATTCAGTCATGAGATGGAAGACAGTGATGGTAGCATAAAGACATACCTTGGTTAGTCCGAGAAGAGCAGTCTTAGTGACCCCATACATAGCCATGGATCCTTGTGGTTGAAATCCAGCAATCGAAGTTATGAAGATAACAGAAGAACCCTTCTCTAAGTGAGGAGCCATATCCTGACACAGATAAAGCGTCAAATCAAATCTAAAACTGACCTATCTAGCCATAAAGAGACAAAGCTAACGGTTTTACTATGTTTTGCAACATCCTTTGTAAAAACTAAGGAAAGGGTTTACCTGAAGGAGAAGTATAGAGGATTTAACATTGATCTCCCAAAGCTTGTCGAGGACAGCTTCTTTGGTGGACAAGATTGGGTCAGTAGATGGATTAGCGGCGGCGTTACAGACAATGATATCTATCTTTCCATATTTCTGAAACCAAACAGACCAGACAATTGTAATCTCTCCTTCAGTAGATCAAAGATGTTACATAAACCCAACAAGTATGAGAAGGAGACATGCGTATTGTAAAAAGATGTTCATTATCAGTTTTGACAGAGAATCAGCTCATAGAAATGGCTTTACCTGAACAGTTTTTTCTACAAGATTCCGGCGATGTTGAGCATTAGAAACATGACAGACGATTCCATAAGCATCAATCCCTTTGGATTTGAGTTTTTCAACTGCTTCCTCAACATTTGCCTGCACATTTGTATCCAGCAAACTTGGCTAAACAAAGCTACAAGTTTCCACAAAGCACAAAAACTCCATTCTCTAGTAATAATCTGTGAGCCTTTTCTCTATAACCTCAATTCAATCACACAGCATCAATTTCTCGTGAATTACAACAGATCAAGTCCAGGTGTGGCTACTCAGCAACATAAGCTAATCTAATCACTATGAATGTTTATCGATTTCAAAACCTGCTTGCGGGAAGAAACGACGACGGAAGCGCCTTCGAGACCGAAACGCTCGATGATACCGAAGCCGATCCCTTGCGTCGAAGCCGTCACTATCGCAACTTTTCCTTCCAGTCTCCTCGCTATCTTCTTCCCTTCCATTTCTCTCTCTCTCTCTTTTGCTTCTCTCGATGAATGTGATGTGGCTATTTTACTATTGTGAGTTTGCGTTTTCAAACGTTTTAGTGAAAACAAAGCGCGTTTGGGTATTGCGATATTTTATGCGAACTAGACAATGTAGTATTCAATGTATATTTTGTTTCTTTTTTAGAATATAGATTTTCAATTTACAGAACACATCTCTCGCCTGTATTCTTCTATAAATAATTATTTATTTCTCTAAAAACTAAAATATATCAATATTATTTCCTTCTCTAAATATAAAGGTAGATATAATAATTTGTATTTTGTAGTAACCAACAGAAAATACTATTTTCTTCTCTAAATATAAAGGCAAAAATAATTGTATTTTATAGTAATAAATAGAAGTGAGTTGGAAATAGTGTCTCTATAAAAAAACATTTGGCGGTCAACATGGTTAGACGCATTCTATATTAGTCCAGTTTTATGTTAGTTTGAACAATCATTTTTCATAGGTTAGGCAAAATATCAAAATCCGAAAGCCGAGTTTCAATCTGTTTCGAATTATATTATCGAATTCATAAAACTGAGTAAATACTTAAATAGATCTTAACTTTTAATATTTGAAGAATAGGAGCTAAACCAGAACCAAAATATTTTAGACACCCGAAAACATCCGAATCGCAACTATATACTTAAATATTGAATTTTTAAATTTAATATTTATAAAATATTCAAACTACATAAAAATTTCTAAAAAATTACTAAAATATTCATAAGTAAATATTTTAAAATAACCAAAATACTCAAAATACCAGAAATATTTGAAATACTAATTCTGTACTGACATATTCAAATCGAATTAAGTTTTATTTTAATTTTAGATATTTAGTTTTATGTTATTCAAGCTGATATGTTATATATTTTATTTTATCTTGGAATTTTAAGAATTTTAAGATACATTTGAATTCTTAAATTTTTTACATAATTTGAATAGGTATTCAAACCTCAATTGAATCCGCAATAGTCATAATGGATTTCAAATCAAAATTTATAAATATCAAACGGAACTTAAATCAGTTAGCAAAAAAAAAAAAAAAAAAAAAAACGGAACTTAAATCTCTAGCACTAAAAATCCAAATTTCAAACAGACTCCCGAACCAAATCCTAACGAGTACTCGACCGGCCACTTTCTCGAACAGTTCTTTTTAGTTTCCTATTACCAAATTTACTAGTGTTAGTTATGGTGTAACATCGATTACATAGAAGATTAACTATACATTTATAAACAACATAGGACAGAAAACACAGAGTTTGTAAGTCACAAATATGTTAAATCTAACATTTTCACTTAGAAATTGAAAAAACTATACTCCTTCCGTTCCTAAAAATAAGATGTTTTAGATAAAACACGGTTATTAAAAAAACTACTTTTTATCTAGAATATATTATTAAAATTATAAATGAAAAATTAATTAACCAATTACAAAATAGAACTATTAAATTTGATTGGTTACACAGTTTTTGATAAAGTTAAAGTTACCTAGAAATACCTTTTCCACGCCAGTTTGAACACTGAAATCAGAAACCTATCAATTGACATATTTAGATATCAGTACAGTATATGCCTATATGGAATTTTACAGTTAAACTTCATTGACATGAACATTTTTAACATGTGTTTTAGTTGGCTCAAAGACTCTGCCAATAGAATATAAGAAGCGAAAAGAATAAAAATAGTAAATCAATATACTAAAATTCGGAAAAAGCGAGAATCAATTCAAACACATAACATGATCTTAGAGATTCATGATCTAGAGATTCATGAACTCTCAAATTTCATACAGATTTTACGGTACGATTTATTATGTTCACTCATATGGATTTCTGAATTTCTTCAAGAGATCTGGAATATCGTAGCCAAGCATATCATCCACTGCTTGAATCATCTTCGGCTTCAGTTTCTCAAACTTGTCAATGTTATATCCTCCCAATACTTCTCTGAAATGCTCCACACTTGGAAAATCTCCTGCTGGGAGATGATACTCTTGTTGCACCTGTTTCATATTTTTAAAATTGGTTGACTCAACTTTCAACAAGTTAAAACAACATCTACTACAATTAATCTAATAGTTTGAGCCTTGAATGATACTAACCTTTTCAAATTCTTGTTGAAGATTATCCATGAGACGTTGCTGAGCTTTGGATTTTCCCATCATTGCTGGCATTTCTTTCTTCAGATGGCTCATTATGTAAGCATTGATCTTTGCAGCTCGAGCTCTCTTCACAAACTCATTAATCTGAAAATCAATAAAAGAGAATTTGTTAATCTGCTAAATAAAACTCGTCCATGTTTTCTTCTTTGTGAATAAATCTTTGTTTGTAACTAGTTGAAATCATACCTTTCTGTCACATGCTTTCTTAGGTATGGTCATCAAGTCTGTTATTAGATCGTTCTGCTCTTTCTCAAAGAGTTCTTTACCAATCGGTCCAACTATAGCTTCATTTATGGGTTTGTCATTGAAGGATCTGCACAAAAGTTAAAAGCAATAGCAAATGAATTTAGTGTGTAGCCAAATAAAATCAAACAAATGATTCAGGTTGTATCCAAAAGCATACCCAATGTAGACACGTACGACCTCTGGTGTGTTCAGAACTTTACCAAGGGACCACATCAGAGCTCCATACACTCGCATTAGCTTATTAAACAAAGTATTTAGATTAGCTCAACAAGTAATAGTTAAATTTTCTGAATGTCATAAATGAATAGGAAGGACACGAATATTTACTTGTTGAGTATCAACTTGGTCAGCTTTGTTTAAGACCACACGTATCTTGTCTTCGTTACCACGTAAAGATGTTATGACGCGCTTGAATTCATCGCTGATGTCGAGCTTGTGGGGATCGAAAAGAAGCAGAATCATGTCACATTTAGATGCAAACCATGAGATAACACCGGTGAAGTCATAGCTTCTTTGCATCCTTTGTTTCTCTCCTGACAGAACTCCGGGAGTGTCTACAAGAGTGATCTGGTCCAAGAGCTACACATGCAAAAGACAAACCTCATATAAACCAACAGAAGAAGCGATCAAAAAGAGATAGAAGGTAAGGAGATGCTTAAAAACTCACAGGATGAGGCATCTGAGAACACTCAAACTTGATAGGAAAGCACCTCCAAAACTTGTTAACCCATTAAATGGCATGTCAGCTTGAACAGCCATGGTGTTTCCAGGTATGGTCCGTTCATCTGGTCCGCTCTATAAGAAAATTAATCCATAAGCTTTATCTGAACCTAAAGTAAGTAGCATTCATTCTACTACAATCAAATCAAGCCATGTCCACATACCATTGCAACCACAAATCTATCTGTTGTTGGCTCTGGACCAATGTGAGCTCCTGATAACAAGCAGAAAGCGGTGAGATCAGATAGATGACTAAAAAGTATTTATATATTAGCTAGAAACGGAGCAATTTACCAGGATATTCACATCCCAGCAAATGTTTTATAAATGTTGTCTTCCCGGTGGAATATTGACCCAAAAGCATGACCATGGGTTTGGCATCAAAATCACTATTGGTCTGCATATATTAAAAGAACAAACTTGAGTTTCATGTCCCATGGTGTTACATAGTATATAAGTGCTGTAACTCTTAACAGAGAAACGAGATAAAACAAAGCCCCACAACGGATATAAGTTCACTCACCAGCACTGGAGATGCAAAATCATTGAAACGATATGTGACTTCCAAAGGCTTTAGCTTTTCAGCGTACAATCTTTTCAACCCATCAACGATTGTCACCACATTTACTTGTGGCTGCACATGAAAAATTTCAGAATACTTGTTAGACCACACGACAACTTAACTGAAAGATTGGCATTTGCAGCAATAAACCAAGTACTAGCAAACCTTTGTAACAGATTTTGACTTGAACCAGGAAGCTTTTTCCTTGACTACTTGTGGCTGAGTAACTACTGCAAGTTAAGCGAGCAAACCAATAACTTTCACATAACCAAAACAAAACAGTCATGAATGAGAAAATATTGCAACAAAGGACAATGTTGTTTTACCATTGTCTTCGTCATCAGCATATGCTTTTGATGCTTTCTGTTTCTGTAAGCAAACATGTAAAGATAAAGTACTACATTAGGAAAAGCAAACCATGTAAAGATTTTGAAAACAAAAATGAGATAAGAATGAGCCTTACAGATACCACGTTCTCCAATCCTTCCAACACTGGGAGTTCCACACTCATCATATCAACTACAATAAAAAGGATACACATTAACCACAGAAGATCCTTATACTCTCTTCGACCATAAAGCTCTCACTTGATTTCAATATTGTTCACTTACCAGAACCTTTCAGAAGATCTGAAGTAATTTCATGTCCTTCTTGTGCCAATGTGACGAGCTAAAAAGTATGATCAAATCAGTAAGACTCTCATGTAACATAACAACGTTAATAAGTATGTATGTAACTGACACAATCATAGATACATACCTTCATCGCAGTGATGAACTCCGCCAAACCTAGAAACCCCTGCCGTTTTGAATCCGCAACCGCCCAAACCTCAAAACAAAACGCAATCGATTCAAATCAGCCCTAGATTCTCCGCGATTCATGAAATCAATCTTGAATACTACACTAAATCGTCGATTCAGTAATGAGTACAAACCTGTTTGAGTTCTTGGCGAGAAAGCTTTGACATGGCGAAGAACTTGGTAGCATCGTTCCCAGAAACACGTCCATCTCCATCTGAATCAAAACGAAAACAATCAGAACGGAATCATCTAAGAGAGAGTAGCTAGTAGTAGAGAGGATAAAAACACTGAAACCTGAATCGGCGATGTTGAACCATTCCTTGTAGATCTTCTGGTGCTCTTTCAAACAAGTACCGGTCGAAATCGCCGACGAAGTCTCCATCGATGAGAGATTGGTTTTTTGAAATTTGAAAATGGAGACTGAGTAGTTGAGAGAGACGGAGAGCGTTGAGAAGAGAGAGATATTTTCCAAAAGGGGGATTTTAACTGGTTTGGCGCTTGTCCAGGGGAAACATTATTTGTGACAACGACGTCGTTTTTGTGCAGTTAATTGAGTGGACGACACGCTGTGTGTATCACTTTGAGTTTAAAACACCGTGAAGTTGGGTTTTATTTGCTGATTCAGTTGATTGACTGGACGACACGCTGTGTATCACTTTCAGTTCAAAACAACGTGAAGTTGGGGTTTTATGTGCTGATGAACGAGGGTTTTTGTCCCAACAAACAAGCACGGCTGTGATTTGATATGCGAAAACTCGTCACGTGTCATGTTCGTCAATGAATTTGAAAACTTGAATAAAACCGCCGCTTTGCAAAACTACAGCTGTGGTCATTCGATAGTTTTGGTTTTTTTGTCAAAATTTATGGAGATAATGACCAAAATGCACCCAAAAATTTTTTTTGTACCCAAAATAACATTTTAAAAAAATGATTTCAAAAGAACATCTCATAAATCTAAATTTTGTCATTGGATAACTAATCTAGACCTATGTGATGAAGTTTTGGAGGTGATGGTTAAAATTTTAAAAAGTTAAAAAATATTAAAATTTTAAATAAAAGAAAAAAATCTATGTTGTTTTTTTTAAAGAATATTTTGTGACAAAATCTTTAAAAAATTATTTGAGAGATTTGTCTAAATTTATTTATAATTTTAACTTCTAATCTTTTAATTTAAAATCTTATTTTTATCTCTATTGATAAGTCATAGTAGGACCATTTAATGAATTACATAATATAATATATTTAAGTATTTACATTAGTCAATAAAATATATAATATTTTTTAGAGAATCTTAATAATTAATAAAGAACTTAACAATAAATCAATTTAACTATAAACTTATTATTAGTTATAACAAAATCCAAAATCTATCGAAAAAGATCTAACACAATCTTACTAAAAATTTTAAGTATTTTTATAAAATAATACACTAATTAATTCTGAAATTAATAATATACTACTATAGTTTAATGTTAATTAAATGTTATTATAAAAAAATTCTAAGATCTTTTCTAAAATTTTATAATTATAGTATTTATTATATTAAAATATAAATGTTATATGACTTAAATTTGAAAAATTAATTAATTTAGTAAATTGACCTATTTTATTTTTTATGTTTTCATTTAAATAAATTATCATCTAATATATTAAAACAGATTCCTATTTAATAATTACCTTGGCATATTTTTTTGAACTTATTGAAAAATGTTGTGACTTATCTATTAACTAACATCTTTATTATTAAAAATCAAGTACAAAATTGAAATGTTTGGAAACATAGATAGTACACTAAATGAAAAATGTTTGGAAACACGGATAGCAGATTAAATATTTTCTTCTATTTACACATTTAGTCATCTCATCTCTTTCTTATTTACAGATTCTTCCAATATCACTTAAAATAATATATTTAAATTAATTTATTTCAATGGGTTGTTATTTCTTTGTCTTAAAAAAAAATCTCGAAATATATAGTGTATGTTATATAAAACTATCTATAAATATAGTATTAATTTATTTATTTTGGTAAAATATAAAAGAATCTAACAAAATTTTACTTAAAAATTTAAATATTTTTATAAAATTATACATTAATAAATTTCGTGATTAGTAATATAATATTATTATAAATTAATTTAACTAAGTTTATATTATAAAACAGGAAAATAAAATTCTACACTACTTTTTTAATAAATTCAATAAATATATTTTCTATTATATAAAAATAGCAGTGTTATATTAGTTAAATATGGTAAAATTATATTAAATAGGTAAATTAACAAATTTTAAAATTTTATCTACTATTAACAAATAGTAATTAGACCATTTCAAAAATTAGTTAATATGAAATATTTAATTATTTAAATTAATAATAAATCAACTAAAATTTGAATTTTATTTTTTAATTATAACAAAATCTATTAAGAAAGAATCTAACAAAATCTTACTTAAGAATTTAAAATTTTTTATAAAATAATACATTAAATTTCGTAATTAGTTATATAATATTATTATAAATTAATGTTAACTAAAATTTTATTATAAACAAGAAAATAAAAATTCTACTATTTCTTATAAATTCTATAAATAAACTCTGGATTATATGAAAATAGAACTGTTACATGAATTAAATATGATAAAATTATATTAAATAAGTAAATTAACAAATTTTAAATTCGAAAGTTTTTCATATAAATAAATCATCATTCATCATTAAAATAGGCTAAAATTCATAAAATGTATAATAGCTTTATACAAAATAAATGTATTTACATATGTTAAACTTATATATCTACAATTTTTTATTTATATTAAAACTGTCAATAATATATTGTTTAAAATGTTTGTATACAAAAATATAATAATATATAATAAACTTTAATTCATATACTATTTTTTTTTTCAAGTCAATAGAAAACTATGGTATTTTAGCAACTCACTTAAAATATTAATGACAAATCAAATTTTAATTTTAAATTTATTTCTTTTAATTATAAAAAATATGTTGGGAATTTTCTTTTAAATAGTACCAAAATTCAAATATCTAATGTATAAAATAATAGATTAGATGTAGTAACAAAAAAATTCAAAATTAATTTGTTGTTCCAAACTCAAAAATAGTTGTGTAATTTTCTAGAGTTTTTTTGACAAATATAAAATTTGAAAATAAATATTTACACTCAAAATAATAACATTGCAAATTCTAGAAAAGATAAAATCGTGGATAATAAAGAATAAAGTTTTGAAATGCAACACGAAAAAAACTATTTGAATATGCTGTAAAAACTAAAGCAATGAAGTCTTAATTTTTAAAAATAAAATTTAATATCATAACATCCAAAATATCATATATCAATAAATTTTAATAAAATAATATGATAGATACTACTATGTATAAAATTTACTAAAAATAGGTCTATATTATTTAAACAAAACAGTGTTTTTACTTATAAATTCCGTAAAACACTAAAATGATATATGTTAAATTATATTTTCTTATACATATTAAATAAATTTCTTTTAAGTAATATAAATAAATAAAATTTAAAATATATTATATGCAAAATGTATAAATTAAAGAAAAAACATATTTTGAAAGAGATTCTTTATTTGATTATTTCATATGGTTATTTTATTGTATTTCAACTCAAAAATATATTAGTAAGTAATAAAAATTAATAACAAATTAAAATATTTTAAACAAATCACTATATATTAATAATTTTGAGGAAGAAATATAAAAACAATTATAGAGTTACACAATGTATAGCACTAAATTAAAAATTATATAATTAAAATATTTTTAATAATATCAAATACATTTATAAAATAGAAAAATATCAGCACGGACGTGCGGTTAAAATCTAGTTCGCTATTAAAACGTGTTAAATTTTGTAAACTATGTAATATTTTATATTAAGTAAAAGTATTAACATATATTAAACTTTTATATTTAAAATTATATACCTTTAAAAATATATTTTAAAGAAAATTTACTATTTGATTATTTCAGAAGATGAATTTATTGTACCGAACTCAAAGTGTAATAACAAGTAATAAAACACTAAAATATATAAATAAAATCACTATATATTGTAATAAAAAACTTCAACAAAAAGATTAAAGAGTTACATAATATATAATACGGACATGCGGATTAAATTCTAGCATTTATTAAAATATAGTAATCACAACAACTTTTATGTGTGATATTTAAGTTAAATCGTCCCCTACAACTTTTATTAACTATATTTCTATATCTATCTAATAATATTTCTCAACAATAAAAATTTCATGTTATTTACTCCACTCTCATGTATAGATAAATTATACAGAATGATGTTATTATTTAATCAGTTTATACATCATACATGTATCAATATTTATATAGTTAACATGTAAACATATCACTATTTATATGTTAACATGTAAACATATCACTATTTATATGTTAACATACATATATGTAGTGATAAATATCTAATTTATCTAATACAAGACACATAGTTAATAATATACTCGTATTATAATAAATTGGTTTTGATTTATCTATGTTATAGTGTATATGAAAATTGCATTTTAAGCGCAAACAAGATTTTAACCCGCACGTCCGTGCGGATATTTTTCTATTTTATAAATATATTTGATATTACTACAAATATTTTAATTATATAATTTTTAATTCAGTGCTATACATTGTGTAACTCTATAATTTTTTTTATATTTCTTCCTCAAAATTATTAATATATAGTGATTTGCTTAAAACATTTTAATTTATTATTAATTTTTATTTACTTACTAATATATTTTCGAGTTGAAATACAATAAAATAACCATATGAAATAATCAAATAAAGAATTTTTTTCAAAATATGTTTTTTTCTTTAATTTGTACATTTTTCATATAATATAATTTAAATTTTATTTATTTATACCACTTAAAAGAAATCTATTTAATATGTATAAGAAAATATAATTTAACATATATCATTTTAATGTTTTACGGAATTTATAAGTAAAAACACTGTTTTCTTTAAATAATATATACCTATTTTTAGTAAATTTTATACATAGTAGTATCTATCATATTATTTTATTAAAAATTAATTTTGAATTTATTTTGTTACTACATCTAATCTATTATTTTATACATAAGATATTTGAATTTTGGTACTGTTTAAAATAAAATTCTCAACATATTTTTTATAATTAAAACAAAAATAAATTTAAAATTAAAATTTGATTTGTCATTAATATTTTAAGTGAGTTGCTAAAATACCATAGTTTTCTATTGACATTTAAAAAAAATAGTATATGAATTAAAGTTTATTATATATTAATATATTTTTGTATACAAACATTTTAAAACAATATATTGTTGAGAGTTTCAATATAAATAAAAAATTGTAGATATATAAGTTTAACATATGTTAATACATTTATTTTGTATAAAGCTATTATACAGTTTATGAATTTTAGCCTATTTTAATGAATGATGATTTATTTAAATGAAAAACTTTAGAATTTAAAATTTGTTAATTTACCTATTTAATATAATTTTATCATATTTAATTCATGTAACACTTCTATTTTCATATAATCCAGAGTTTATTTATAGAATTTATAAAAATTAGTAGAATTTTTATTTTCTTGTTTATAATAAAATTTTAGTTAACATTGATTTATAATAATATTATATAACTAATTACTAAATTTATTAATGTATTATTTTATAAAAATATTTAAATTCTTAAGTAAGATTTTGTTAGATTCTTTCTCAACAGATTTTGTTATAATTAAAAAATAAAATTCAAATATTTAGTTGGTTTATTATTAATGTAAATAATTAAATATGTCATATTGACTAATTTTTGAAATGGTCTAATTACTATTTGTTAATAGTAGATAAATTTTTAAGAAAATTTAATTTACCTATTTAATATAATTTTACCATATTTAACTAATGTAACACTGCTATTTTTATATAATAGAGAATATATTTATAGAATTTATGAAAAAATAGTGTAGAATTTTATTTTCCTGTTTTATAATAAAAACTTAGTTAAATTGATTTATAATAATATTATATTACTAATCATGAAATTTATTAATGTATAATTTTATAAAAATATTTAAAATTTTAAGTAAAATTTTGATACATTCTTTCTCAAAAGATTTTGTTATAATTAAAAAAAAATAAAAATTATAGTTGGTTTATTATTAATGTACCAAATTTATATACTCATTGAAATTAATTAATTTAAATATATTATTTTAAATGATATTGGCAGAATATGTAAATAAGAAAGAAATGGGATGACTAAATATGTAAATAGAAGAAAATATTTAATCTGCTATCCGTGTTTCCAAACATTCTTCATTTATTCTACTATCTATGTTTCCAATCATTCCAATTTTGTACTTGATTTCTAATAATATAAATGTTAGTTAATAGATAAGTCACAACATTTTTCAATAGGTCCAAAAAAAACATGCCAAGGTAATTTTCAAATAGGACTCTGTTTTAGTATATTAGATATACATATGTACAAATATCATCCAGACCTATTTAATTTTTTTTTTTTGCTGACAAAAAAATATCATAAACCAATGAATAAGACCTAGAAAATATTACGTATACCGCAAGTAATCTCCAATATGATTTTAGTGGTTTCAACAAATTGCGAGAAGATGACGCGAAACCAGAATCATACACTCCCTGGAAAATTCATGACCATACATATAAAAGAATATCAGTTTTACACAATCAACAAACATGAGCTGTATATATACAACATATATAACTCACAAAGATCAAACATTGATAAACATTCATATATTACATCCACTGACAATCTACAAAACATATCCTGTGATAATCGCCAGTGTGGAAAAACCCATCTCTGCCACTAATCATGTGGTGTGTTGTAGAGAAACCAAGACACTGGTTTCGTTTTCATGTTATGTTCACTGCAAAAAAATCAAAACCATGAAGAAAGAATGTTTTCAGTTATGTCGAAACAATGGAAAGTGATGTAATGAGGATACGAATATAGTTTTCAGTTATGTCGAAACAATGGAAAGTGATGTAATGAGGATACGAATATAAGTACAAACATGTATATTACCGATTAACTTTTTGAGCAGCCATAGAAGAAGAGCAAGCTCAATACTAAAGATCATACGCAGCCATGTTTTATCCACCAAGAATCCGTAAACCGTGATCCCAGCTTTGTTGTTCTCTAGATATGTCACTATAAAAGAAGAAACCAAAATCGTTAAGAGGGTGAAAACAATTTCATTGCAAATCATACTTTCTTACCTAGAGCCTGACGTTTCTGGAAAGAAATGGCGCGGGCATAGATTGGATGTATTGTGGTATTGTCAAGATCACTATCTCCTTCTTCATCGTCATCATCATCATCAGATGATCGACTAACATCACGACGACGTGACAAAATCTGGAAATGCTGTCTGGATGTTGGATATTTAGGAGTTTCTCCATTATCAGGCTCATCAAACGTGTCTAGACTGGCGCAGACGTTCCATTTAGTGGCGATGCTGGTCAGAGATTGAGCTTTGTGGGTCATCTGTGTTGCACTTTTCAAGCATATGAATAGCCCTGACACCAAACTTATGGAACATAACTGTCAAACAAAAAACAGAAACAAGAGAATGTTTCAAAGATTCACCTTTGCTTTTGTTTTAAGACAAAACTCGACTAAGCATGTAATTGACAAGGACAGAGACATGGACCAAGATAATGTCTCAAAGTTTCCACCTTTTAAGTTTAAGACAAAAATAGACTAAGCATGTACTGACAAGAACAGAGACACTGAACAAGATAAATGTCCCAAGGTTTTCATCTTTGACTTAAGTTTAAGACAAAACTCGTTTAAGCATATGTACTAACCAGACCAAAGACATTGATCAAGAGACTGTTTCAAGGATTTAACCTTTGCCTTTAGTTTAAGACAAAGGCAACTAAGCATGAACTGACAGGAACAGAGACATTGATCAAGACAATGTTTCAAAGATTCCACCTTTGCTTTTAGTTTAAGACAAAACTGGATCAAGCATGTAATGAGAAGACCAAAAGATTGAACATTTTTCTGCGAAATTCTTACCGCGAGTTCGCCAACTTCGTAGATATGAAATGGAACACTAGCTCTTATGGTAGTAAGCAACGCCATGAACTGAGTCGCAGTGACGAAAAACAACGACAACACTATGAACCTCCTGAAACGGTGACTAACAATCTTCAGCTCCCTACGTATCTTCAAATGCTCAGCGAGCGTGGAGGTGAAGTCAGTGATCTCAGAGGCGAAGCAGCGAGCGAACTCATCGAGACGAAGGATCTGGAGGTGGCAGACGACTTGGTAGACGAGACAAGCGATGATGAAGAGTGATGTACGGTAGAGCCAAGAAGAGAGCTGGAGTGTGCATGCTAACACGTGGCTCAACGTTGGGTTGATTAGGTAAGGTATCTGGTTCGAGCCTGAAGCGTACCACCAGATGCGATAGATGGCTTGGAGTGTTAGTGATGGGAGGACGAAGATGGCCAGTGGCTTCATTGATCTCTGCAACAAGGAAACAGAGGAGAGACGTTAAACTTTGTATCCGAACCTAAATCTTTACTTCGTATCCGAACCTAACTTTTTAAGCAAATTAGGCCTGGCATAAAAACCGGAATCGAATATCAAACCGGTTTGGATCGGTTTTCGATTTAGACGACGGTTCTTAATAATGAGAACGGGATGTATGTATCGATTTGGTTCTGGTTTCTACCTTAGACTGCGAAATCCAAACCGAAATAGACCGGAATTCGGAGTGGAACCAAACCGAAATGGACCGGTCAAATCGATTTCAAATTTAGACGATTGACCTGGCGGAATAGATTAGAACCAACCCGAAATGGACATTAAAACGTTTTGCTTCGTTTCCGAACCTAACATTTTGCTTTCTTTCCGGAAACTAGCCGTCACATAAAACCGGAACCGACCCAAAATATATCGGTTTAGATTGATTTTGGATTCAGACTATTTCCAACGGTTCTTGAGATCGAGAACCGCATGTATCAATTCGATTCGGTTTCAGTTTCTATCCAAAACTGATCGGTTACCCGGTTACACCAAAATCCATTTTAAAAATACACATTTCAACACATTGCCGTTCGAACTCGGGATTAGAAGGCGAATACCATTTAAAACTTACTTGTAATTACTTTTACACAATATGAATATAAAAAGATTTGGATACTAAACAATTCTAAAATTACAAAACCAAACCAATTTGGAACCAATAAGAATCAACCCAAACACGAACCGAATTACTCTCGGTTTCATAAGCAAAATAATATTTACCCGATAGATTCAGAATCGATCGGTTTTTATCTTTAACCGAACCAAAAAAAATCCAAATGCTCGAACCTAGAGAAAGTTACCTGGATTTCTGCTTCGTACCCGACCCTAACTTTATCGCTGACGTCACTGAGTTTATGGAGGAACAAGAACTTGCGGATACCGTATCTCTTACACCAAGCCGAGAGGCTGATGAACGAGATTCCGGCGAAGATCGACAGAGAAAGCTGCACCAACGCGTCGTAGGGACGGTGGAGTTTAAAATCGCAATCTGTGCAGATCAGCACGAAGTGTGAGATCATTGGAACGATGACGGCGAGGAGGAAAAAGAGGGACCACGAGATCAGAGTTTTGACGCGGCTCGACTGGTCGAACCAGAGGAGGAGTCGAGGGAATGAGAATTTGGTCGCCGGAGATTCCGGCGGTTTGTGGATCGGGTCGGGTCGTTTCGATGATTCTTCCATCGGGTTGAGGGTAGTTTCGGGATTTGGATAAATCGAATCAGAGGCGGAGACTAAGCTATGTAACACTTTGGTTTCTCGATTTTATAAGACATCTGTAAGTTTTCTTTCAGTTTTGTCGTATTAAAATTAAAATAACATTTAATAAAAAAAAAATGGCCGTTGAATTTATAAATCTAATATATTAAAACAGAGTCCTATTTGAAAATTACCATGACATGTTTTTTTTGGACTTATTAAAAAATGTTGTGACTTATCTATTAACTAACATTTATATTATTAGAAATTAATTACAAAATTGTAATGTTTGGAAACATAGATAATAGAGTAAATGAATAATGTTTGGAAACACGGATAGCATATTAAATATTTTCTTCTATTTACATATTTAGTCATCCAATTTCTTTCTTATTTACCTATTTTGCCAGTATCAT
This sequence comes from Moricandia arvensis, assembly GCA_905132765.1. NCBI lineage: Eukaryota > Viridiplantae > Streptophyta > Magnoliopsida > Brassicales > Brassicaceae > Moricandia > Moricandia arvensis. The sequence goes on from CAJHQP010001547.1 coordinate 37,852, forward strand.
TTAAAACAATATATTTAAATTAATTAATTTCAATGGGTATATAAATTTGGTACATTAATAATAAACCAACTATAATTTTTATTTTTTTTAATTATAACAAAATCTGTTAAGAAAGAATCTAACAAAATTTAACTTAAAAATTTAAATATTTTTACAAAATTATACATTAATAAATTTTGTGATTAGTAATATAATATTATTATAAATCAATTTAACTAAGTTTTTATTATAAAACAGAAAAATAAAATTCTACATTATTTTTTATAAATTCTATAAATATATTCTCTATTATATAAAAATAGCAGTGTTACATTAGTTAAATATGGTAAAATTATATTAAATAGGTAAATTAACAAATTTTAAAATTTTATCTACTATTAACAAATAGTAATTAGACCATTTCAGAAATTAGTTAATATGACATATTTAATTATTTACATCAATAATAAACCAACTAAAGATTGGAATTTTATTTTTTAATTATAACAATATCTGTTGAGAAAGAATCTAACAAAATCTTACTTAAGAATTTAAATATTTTTATGAAATAATAAATTAATAAATTTCATAATTAGTTATATAATATTATTATAAAATCAATGTTAAATAAAATTTTATTATAAACAAGAAAATAAAAATTCTACTTTTTTTATAAATTCTATAAATATATTCTGGATTATATGAAAGTAGAAGTGTTACATGAATTAAATATGATAAAATTATATTAAATAGGTACATTAACAAATTTTAAATTGTAAAGTTTTTCATTTAAATAAATCATCATTCATCATTAGAATAGGCTAAAATTCATAAACTATATAATAGTTTTATAAAAAATAAATGTATTAACATATGTTAAACTTATATATCTACAATTTTTTTATTTATATTGAAACTCTTAACAATATATTATTTAAAATGTTTGTATACAAAAATATAATAATATATAATAAACTTTAATTTATATACTATTTAAAAAATATCAATAGAAAACTATGGTATTTTAGCAACTCACTTAAAATATTAATGACAAATCAAATTTTAATTTTAAATTTATTTTTGTTTTAATTATAAAAAATATGTTGGAATTTTTTTTAAAGCAATGAAGTCTTATTTTTTAAAATAAAACTTAATATCATAACATCCAAAAAATATCATATATCAATAAATTTTAATAAAATAATATGATAGATACTACTATGTATAAAATTTACTAAAAATAGGTCTATATTATTTAAACAAAACAGTGTTTTTACTTATAAATTTCGTAAAACACTAAAATGATATATGTTAAAGTATATTTTCTTATACATATTAAATAGATTTTTTTAATAATATAAATAAATAAAATTTAAAATATATATATGCAAAATGTATAAATTAAAGAAAAAAACATATTTTGAAAGAGATTCTTTATTTGATTATTTCATATGGTTATTTTATTGTATCTAACTCGAAAATATATTAGTAAGTAATAAAAATTAATAACAAATTAAAATGTTTTAAACAAATCACTATATATTAATAGTGTTGAAGAATAAATATAAAAAAAATTATAGAATTACACAATATATAGCACTAAATTAAAATTATATAAATAAAATATTTGTAATAATATCAAATATATTTATAAAATAGAAAAATATCCGCACGGACGTACGGGTTAAAATCTAGTAATACTGTAAAATATAATAGTTTGTCATGTCTATCACGTTTTGACTCTCTTCACCATGTGTCCTGCACTTGTATGTGCCATATGTAGCCAACCGACTATACAATGATTGATTGATTTAATACGGTATTTTAGTTGAACAAAAAAATACGGTATTTTAAGCATCTAACTAGTGTTGACATTTTATTACAGACAAATTATAGGCCACGTCTCCTATTTTTCATTTATAGAAGAACCCCACAACTACGACCAAGAACTTAATCAATTAATCAGAAACAAAGTAGAGATTAGATTTGATAAAAAAAAATAGAGATTAGTTATTTGTAGTTTTATCTGTAAATATTCTAAATTAAAAATGGTTTCAGTAAAAAATAATTGAAAAATATCGTAAGATAATTTAAAATTTTGTTTGTCACAAATATAGTTTCTAAAGATTAAAATGATCAAAATATTTCATTAAAATAAATATACATTTATACTCTTATGGTTAACTAATTTATACTTATTTAACGTATATGATTTTGGGAAATGATTTTGGAAATGATCTTTAAAATTTAAGAAAATAATAAAAAATTTCAAAATAAAATTTTTAAAAATAGTTTTAAAAAGTAATTTAGAATTTTAAAATATATAAATTCAAAACTATAATAAATTATTTTATTTTATTTATTTATTTTTAAGATATAAGAGTCTTTTCCTATTCAATAAAATATTTTGATCTTTTTTTACAGATTTTTTGTAATAAAAAATTTAAGATAGTCTATTTAAAAAGTTTAACCAAATCTATTTGTTTTTTTTTGTTCTCTATATATATAGTTTTGCGGGTTATGGATAAGTTCTAGATATTTTTTTTTGTTTAGTATTATTTTCTGGTTTTTGTTTAATAAAATGCAAAATTACTATTGTTTTCTTTCTTTTGCTTGTGACAGCACATACGTAATATCAATTGCCTCTGTGTGATTTCCAAGATTATGAGTATATTTTCTGTATTTCTAATATACCATCTTGTCTATGTATATTAAAACAAAAAAAATTAGAAAAAGACCATCAAAAATGAAAATATAACCTTTTTCTCAAAGAATGAACGTTTTGTGTTTTGTTATTGTAATTTGGAATGGAAAGGTAAGTTGTAATAGAATTTGAAAACCAAAACTGTATGTGGGGGTAATAAAATATTTATTTATTGCGTTTTAAACAATAGGAATAATTGATTCGTAACAAACATGAAACTGGGCCTGTGCGACTTAGGTCCACTATTTCACAAGATGAATGATATTTTGAAAAGGCCCATATCTCCGCAGACTATATTGGATGTAAAACCCATATTATCAATCAATAATAATATAAAACAAGCTTGCGAAAAAAATGAAAAACAAAAAAAAATCTGAAATCCCGTCGGCAAGGAAACGGCAGAGATAGAATGGCCAACGTAAACTAGTCAATGGGTGAAACAAAGTTCTACTTTTGTTCTTATTACTCTTCTTCACACGGCTATATATGACTTTCGACCGACACATATACGTCACTTGCATGGACCAAACTAGATTAAATATTTGCTTATGCAATTATGAGTGTTGTTCGACCAGACAAGATTCGGCTCAGTTAGAACCTAATCAAACCGGATCTTAGGGGTAGGCGACTACTAGCATAATTTCATATTTGATTTAATATGTATTTTACAACATTTTTCTTTGATTAACTATAATTTGAAAAAATGGATATTGTTATGAATAACTTACAATTTTATAGTATCTCGAAATTTGAATAAGGACGAAATTTTATACCCGTAGAGAGGAGATAACCCTTATATAAAGTGAACTATTACAGAGAGAAGGAAGAGAAGTGATGTGATGAGGTGAGTTTACAATCGATCGTAATGATCGTATTTATAGAAAAGAAAAGTAAGTTACTATGCATGCATAGTGACAGTGGGCCTCACATCCTTTAATTATTTCAACGAAATCCGCCGTCCACACTGTGCGTTCTGTGGCTTCTTTAACACTCCTCCTTGGGGACCGGTGTCACTATTGTTGTTTGCTTAACGTATTTGTTGTCTCGTTAAAAACCTTTCTAGAAAAACCATGTAGGAAAAACCATAGTAAGGTAAAAATAGTAAAACCACGTAAGCTCCCCCTCGAATGAGTAGTCACAGATCCTTCTGATGACGCATTCCAATGTTATGGACATGTTTCCTGAAAACCGAGGTTGGAAGTGATTTTGTGAAGAGGTCAGCTGCATTATCGCATGATCGAACATATCTGACTTCAATCTCTTTATTCTTCTCGAGCTCTTGAGTGTTAGAGAAGAACTTCAGAGGTATATGCTTGGTTCTATCGCTTTTGATATATCCTTCTTTCGTTTGAGCAACACATGTTGCATTATCTTCATATATAACAGTTGGCTCCATATTTTTCTCAATCCCACTGCTTGAACATATGTGTCGGCTTATTCATCTTAGCAATACACATTCCCTTCTTGCTTTATGAAGTGCGATGATCTCATCATGATTTAAAGAGGTAGCCACGAGCGTTTGTTTCTGAGAACGCCAAGATATTGCAGTGCCTCCGATCGTGAAAACGTATCCTGTTTGCGATCGAGCTTTGTGTGGATCTGAAAGATATCATGCATCTGCAAAACCAACCATTTGACCTTTTGAATTTTTAGAATAAAATAAACATAAATCAATGGTCCCTTGGAGATAACGAAAGACATGTTTAATTCCATTCCAATGTCTTCGTGTAGGAGATGAGCTCAATCTTGCCAAGAGATTGAGAGCAAATGATATATCAGGTCGTGTGCAGTTTGCAAGATACATCAATGCTCCGATTGCACTTAGATATGGTACCTCAGAACCAAGAATTTCTTCATTTTCTGTAGATGGTCTAAATGGATCATTTTCAATATTAAGTGGTCTAACAACCATCAGCGTGCTAAAAGGAGTTGACTTATCCATGTTAAAGCGTTTCAACACTCTTTTAGTATATGTGGATTGATGCACGAATGTGCCACTTTGAGAATGTTCAATTTGTAAGCCAAGACAATACTTTGTCTGTCCGAGATCTTTCATCTCAAATTCTCCTTTTAGATATTCTGATGCCTTTTGTTTTTCCTTTTTAGTTCCAATAATATTAAGATCAGCAACATACACCGCGATTATCAAAAATCCGGATGTTGTTTTCTTGATGAAAACACATGGGCATAGAGGATCATTCACATATTCTTCTTTTGTTAAATGCTCACTGAGACGATTATACCATATACGTCCAGATTGCTTTAATCCATATAATGATCTTTGCAATTTTATTGCACATAACTCTTTAGGTTTGGAACTTAGAGCTTCTGGTATTTTAAAACTATCTGGGATTCTCATATAGATATCAGTATCTAATGATCCATATAAATATGCAGTAACAACATCCATTAGACGCATTTCTAAATTTTCATTTGCCGCTAGGCTCATCAGGAATCTAAATGTGATGGCATCCATAACAGGAGAATATGTTTTCTCATAGTCAATTCCAGGTCTTTGAGAAAAACCTTGTGCTACAAGATGAGCTTTGTATTTAGTAATCTCGTTTTTCTCATTTCGCTTTCGGACAAATACCCATTTGTATCCAACATGTTTCACATCTTTGGGTTTGAGTATGATAGGTCCAAAAACATTTCGTTTGTTAAGTGAATCTAGTTCAACTTGAATTGCATCTTTCCATTTTATCCAGTCATGTCTCTTTTGACATTCATATACAGACTTTGGCTCTGGATCTTCGTTTTCTTCATCTATTTCCTTTGCCAAAAGGTATGAGAAAACATCATCTATGTCATCTATCTCATTTCGTTTCCATATCTTTCCATTTTTGATATAATTGATGGAGATTTCATGATTTTCTTCAGATTTATGATGCTCTATATTATCATTAGATTCATGATTCGCTTCTTCCAAAATATTTTATGTTATTTTGGTAATATCATGCTTTTCAACTTCCTTTCGTTTTCTAGGATTTTTATCCTTTGAACCAAATGGTCTACCGCGTTTTAAAAATGTTCTTGATTCATGTGTATCAATTGTTGTTCTACCCTTTTGTGGTATTTCAATGCGAGCAGGAGTATTTGCAGTGGGTATGTGAGATTTAGTTACCATTTTGGTATCGACAAATGCATCAGGTAGTTGATTTGCTATATTTTGTAAATGCATGATACGTCGAACTTCTAGTTCTGATTGTTTTGTTGGAGGATCAAGATGTAATAAAGATGGTACACACCACTTGATATCCTTTCCTACTTTTTATCTTCTCCCCTTAGAACTAGGAATACATTTTCATCAAAGTGACAATCGGCAAAACGTGCCGTAAATACATCACCAGTTTGTGTTTCTAGGTATCGTATAATTGATGGGGAGTCACAACCAACATATATCCCTAGCCTCCTTTGAGGTCCCATCTTTGTACGTTGGGGAGGTGCAATTGGCACATAGACGGCGCAACCAAAAATCTTTAGATGAGAAATATTTGGTTCTCGTCCAAATGCTAACTGTATTGGGGCGTATTTGTGGTATGCACTTGGTCTTACTCTAATCAATGCTTCTGCTTGCAAAATAGCATGCCCCCACACAGAGGTCGGGAGTTTTGATCTCATGATCAATGGTCTTGCAATCAGTTGCAGACGTTTAATTAATGATTCAGCCAAACCATTTTGTGTGTGGACATGAGCAACAGGATGTTCCACATCAATACCAGTTACTATACAATAATCATTAAATGCTTGAGAAGTAAATTTACCAGCGTTGTCCAGTCGAACTCTCTTTATTGGATAATCAGGAAATTGAGCTCTTAGTTTGATTATCTGAGATAAAAATCTCGCAAATGCCACATTTCGAGAGGACAATAGACAAACATGTGACCATCTACTCGACGCGTCGATCATTACCATAAAATAATAGAATGGTCCACAAGGTGGATGTATAGGTCCACAAATATCACCTTGAATTCGTTCAAGGAATTTTGGTAACTCCTTATCTATTTTGGTTGGCGATTGTCTTATAATCAACTTTCCTAGAGAACACACAGTACATGTCATTTTATTTCCCTGATAAACTTTTTGGGGTTTTAGTGAATGACCATGTGAGTTCTTGATGATTTTTCGCATCATTGTGGTACCTGGATGACCAAGACGATCATGCCATAATGTAAAGTCCGTAGAATTGTCTTTAATCACCAAATGTGATTCGATGGGACTTATATATGTATGATGCAGACCAGAAGGGAGTTTTGGTAGTTTTTCCAACACCTTTTGTTTTCCCGATTTCTCAAGAGTAATATACATATATTTCTTTCCATCCTTAGTTGCAGACTGAGTATCAAATCCTTGAAGATATATGTCTTTAAAACTCAACAAATTCCTTTTAGAATTTGGGGAAAATAGTGCATTATTTATCGAGAATACCGTTCCATTAGGCAATGTGAAATGGGCTTTACCAATCCCTTCAATCAAGTCTGCAAGACCTGATATTGTGTTAATAGTTATATTTGTCGGTTTTAGTTCAGAAAAATAATTTTTGTGTTTCAGAATAGTGTGTGTTGTTCCACTATCTGGTATACAAATATCTCTAGAATTGTTCTTGGTTGATGTTCCATTTTTAACGTCCATTTCTGAGACAAACAAAAAAAATCATAAGATAATATTATACATCATTACCAAATCTTAAACACACAATAATTATACATAAGTAGGTGAAAAATACAGAATAATTATACTTTAATCTTCCACAAACAACAATTATTTATGGTATGATTGTGGAATTTTAAGAGTCACATGATAGGGATTTAAGCTCCCGGGAGAGCTTTAGAACCAGTCGGATAAGTCATGTGATTCTTGATGAGAAGCTCGTTATTCTTTTCTGCTATGAGAAGTGCCACAATTAAATCTGAAAAATTAGTTTATCCCCGCAACCTATATAGTTGTTGCAGGGTGATGCGGCTCTTGTGAAATGTGGTGTATGTCTTCTCAAGCATTTGAGATTCGGTAATCGTTTCACCACAATATTTCAATTTGGCTACAACCCTTAGTACAACAGAATTGTAATTCATCACTTTGTCGAAATCTTGGAATTTCAGAATTTGCCATTCATCCTGAGCAAGTGAAAGTGTTATATCTTTCTGAAGATCAAAACGATCTTTCAGAGACTTCCATAGCTCTTTAGGATCTTTCAAGTTGGCATATTCATAAATAATACTTTTATCAAGGTGTCTTCTAAGGAAGATCACCGATTCAGCCTTTTCTTGAGGTGTTGAAGTATTATTCTCTTTAATGGTCTCAGATAAACCAAGAGATTCAAGATAAAGTTCGACATTTGCAACCCATGAAATGTAGTTGGTAACGGTGGTGTCTAGAGCGTGAAATTGGAACTTCTCCATGTTTGTCATTAGATTTCTAAAATCAAATAACATAATTAAATAAAATTATTATTTCATTAAAATATTCGAGATGCATGAATAAGCATTATGATTACAAGAAATAAATTTTATTAGAATTTCAAAATATTTAAAAACCATTAACATTAATCATGCAAACAATTACAAGAAAAAATAATGCATACAAACTTAAATAGACATTAATGCTGAAATTTTCATCAGTAACTCCTCCAAGATAAATCAAATACATAGAAGTAAAAATAAAAATCATACACAAAATCAAAAACAACCGAATCATTTTTCTTGCAAAGAAAATCGGATGAGAGCGATTTGGAAATATTTGGGAGGAGATGAAATGTTTTGGATGAGTTGAATGAATGAAGGATGAGTGTATTTATAGGTGAAAAACACTGTTCATGACCATTGGAAAAAGGGGAAAATTTTAAAAAATTTCTTTATGACCGTTGGGGTTAAATCGTTTGAACCGAAAATCTGTCTGAAAATATCGTAATAAGAAGCTAACCAGAATCAATAAATTTCATAATATTTTATATAGGTGACCAAACATTTATATAATATTCATAATATGCAAATATCAATATTTATTCTAGTGATAAAATTATTTCCACTAAAACATTAAACAAATAATGCGGCAGCATAGCCAGACCAATATTATGCAATAAATTATGCGGCGGCGGAGCCAAGCCAATATTATGCAATAAATAAATTATGCGGCGGCGGAGCCAAGCCAATATTATGCAATAAATAAATTATGTGGCGGCGGAGCCAAGACAATATTCATAGCATATTTAGCAATTAAGGTTTATTAACGAGACGACATACCACCTACATTAATATAGATAAATAATATAAATTAAAACAATTACTATAAAATAATAAATAGTAATGAATGCGGTATACCGGCCATTATAGCAGGGTAAATATGATACATATAAACTTTACCGAATTGCAGAGTGATCGTGCTGATAACGTGTTATGAAATAACTTACAATTTTATAGTATCACGAAATTTGAATAAGGACGAAATTTTATACCCGTAGAAAGGAAATAACCCTTATATAAAGTGAACTATTAGAGAGAGAAGGAAGAGAAGTGATGTGATGAGGTGAGTTTACAATTGATCTTAATGATCGTATTTATAGAAAAGAAAAGTAAGTTACTATGCGTGCATAGTGACAGTGAGCCCCACATCTTTTAATTATTTCAACGAAATCAGCCGTCCACACTGTGCGTTCTGCGTTTTCTTTAACAGATATCTGATTTTCCGGATATGTTAAAATTTACATATATTTATGACTATTAATATATCTTCCACTTTATTTAATACAAGTTTGTCTTCAAAAAAATATATATTTTGTATAATATAAAAAGTTAAAGATTAGTGAAATTATATATTTCATAAATTTTAAAAATAACTAATATTTCTATAAAACAGAAATTTTTAGAGAAAAAGTAGTTCTTATAAAGATTCTATATTTCTTTATAATCTAATACTTTGTAGATAACTTAAAAACAAATTTTTGTATTTAACAAAATGAATAACAAATCTTATCAATGTTAATGGATAAAATATCAATCCTTACGGGATCTTATCAGTTTAGGTATAGTCAAGAATATTGACTTTAACATGATAACCATCACTGCATTTTCACCGTGTTATTTACTTTTAATAACCAAGAAAGTCAAAAAGGAAGCTAAATAAAGCCCAATAAAAAGACGTATATATTTTAACATTCTATTGGTCAACAAAAGATAAAATTAAAAAAAAACAATTATATTAAACAACAACAAAAAAAAAGGAAAAGTAATAGACGTGAAAGGGGGATTTTGCATTTTGCCCTGCCCAGAGAGAGAATGTATTCGACGACGAAGAAGCTTCTGGAGAAATCGGAGCTATAAACCCGTAAGAAATTTTCTTTCAAAAATCTTTCATTAGGACAAAATGTGTTTCCGATCTGATTTCGATCTGCCTGCAACTCTGGTCCTTTTTTTTTTTCATGTAAAGATTGTTAATAATTAGGTTATTTGATGTGAAATGCTTCTATGAATTTCTGATAAAATTCAGTGTCTTAATTGCAACATTTATTTGAGGTTTCGCCTAATTTTCTTCAACTGAAGCATTAAAAAGAAGATAGATTTGATAATCGTGGATATGTTTGGTAATATTGCTTTAATTAATTGATTATATCTTCAGTTAATCTTTCTCTGTTGCTCGTTTCCTCTTTATCTGTTAAATTGGAGACAAGACAAAGTTGGGTGTTGCTGTCTCTATGTATTGTCCTGTGAATAATCTTTTGAAGTTTACATCTTCAGTTAAACTTTCTTTGTTGCTTGTTTCCTTTTATCTGTAATTGAAGACAAAACTGGGTTTTGATTGCTTGTGAATAATCTATCTATGTTTCATGGGTATTATTGATCTTTGAAAGTTTATATCTTCAGGTAGCCTTTCTTTGTTGTTAAAAGGGCTGATTATTATTTATTTGTTGTTTATAGTGGTAATGGGGAGAGAACCAGTGGACAAACACATGGATAACAAGCTAAACAGCTCTACGGGATCTTCCCAGCATATCGACCCTGCAGAGGTTAAGGAGTGTACTGATCACAACTTGGTTGCAGATGACGGATCTGGATCCCATTCATCTTCTACTGGCCAAAGTAAGAAGCTTAGCACACCTCCTTCACACAAAACTCGTGGTGGTGGTAGTGGTGTGAACTACACTGTTCCTAAGCCGTTCTCTCTGTCGGCTGAAAAGCCTGCTTCCTCAATCTCCAGAAGAGCAGGAGTTGATAGTAGTAATAACTCACCGGGGAATGCTGGTAGCCGCAACTCTTCTTCAGGATCAAGAGGTTCACAGGTAACATGAGATATGTTTAATCTTTTTATGGTGATTTAAAAAATGGTTGGTGACTGAATGAACTAGCTCTGTTGTTTTTGTTTCACAGACAAACTCGCCTCTACCAGCTAGGAAGACAGTAAATCACATGAAGCACCATGATGAAGAAGATAGTTTTTCTGTTGCTTCCTCGTATCCTTTTTTTTATTGTCCTGAAGTTAAAACGAGAAAAGAAAGAGAGAAACATTTGTTTTTTAGTATCTGACCATAACATTGTCTGATCCTTAACCATGCCTATAGATCAGCTACATCTGTAAGAACTATTAAACCCAAGGTAACCATTGGAGTTGCTCCAACATTTAGCAGCACATCGCGGTTGGAGAGGCGTAAAGAGGTATTTTTGAACATCACATTCCTTTGATTCTTCCTTAATTGTTGCTTTCTTCACTCAGCTAATTATCAACGTATTATATGGTTTCAGTTTTACAAGAAGCTAGAGGAGAAACAGAAAGCACTTGAGGAAGAGAAGAGAGAAAACGAGAAAAGGCTTAAGGTACAACAACATATATGCTCTTGCACTTGCGTCCATTAACTAGTGTATGGTGTGTAAATTTGCTTTATATATAGTTTCTATGCCCTGCATTTTCATTAGGATTAGCATGATGATGCAGACAAAATGTCTTTCACAGTTTTCGAAACAATGATCTTACATTCTTGAGCATTCTCAAAAACATTTTGAAAACGTATTATGTTCAGGAAGAGCAAGAAGTAGTCACTAAGCAACTCCGGAAGAACATGGCTTACAAAGCTAATCCTGTACCCACTTTCTACTACGAGCCTCCTCCACAGAAACCTCCATTGAAGAAGGTATGGAACTAAAACCACACTGTCTCTGCTTCCTTAACGTTTTGTTTCCTTCTCTTAAGAGTTATGATCGTATGGGATAAGTATTCACTATCCACACGAACTCCTTATCCTAGTATATGGACATGTTAGCTTTGTTATGATTTCGGCAGTATCTCACACTATCATAACCATGAACAATCTTTTAAAACACAGTCATTTTGTTTCCTTTTCTTATGATCGTGTGAGAGGATTTTATCCTCACGAACTGCTTGTCCTAATGTATGGCCACCTTAGCTTTGTTTTTATGTGGTAGTATCTCACTATCATGATCATGAACAATCTTTAAATATAATTGTGTTTTGTCATCATCTCTATCTTTAAACTCATCAGGCATTTAGGCTGTTCTAAAACCTGCAAGTTCCTTGAGATGTTATTGTGTGTGATACACGATAATACAAACGGAGCAATGTTGACATTCTGTGGTTGTTTGATCACAGTTTCCGCTGACTCGGCCAAAGTCACCAAACCTTAACCGTAGAAAGAGCTGCAGTGACACAGTTAACTCCTCACATCAGGAGGTGAAAGGGAAGCATTGTGCTCGACATCGCCACAGTGTAGACGGTCACAAGGACGAATCCAGAGCTAGTAATAGCCCGAGGAGGACACCAGATATGAAGAAGTCATCAAAGGAAACACCAAAGTCTGAAGAAGTTTATGGAAAAAACAAGAGTGGCCATGAGGGAGAGGTAGGTGAGAACTGTGTTGATGCTGTGGAGTGACGTGACGCTTAGTTTATAGCTTCGTTTTGACTAACTTGGTGATTGAGAAACAAGAAAAATGGTTGAGAAGTGTAAGAGGAAGAACAGGTTCTGAAAGAACAAGTTTAAAAGTTTCAATTGTTTTGTTTTGCTTATTGTTCTATATTTGATTGCTTAAATCAGCTACTCTTACTTGTTTGATCTTTTCTTTGTTGTTTGAGAATTCATGTGAAATGTATATCAAAGTTGTCCCAAAATTAAGTTATTGAACATTTGTGTGAACTATATTACTCAAGTTTAGGTTAGTTGACGAAATTATTTACATTATATTGGGAAAATACAAAAAAATGCTTATGATGAATATGTAGGAACCATACTTTACTGTGATATGGACAACTGAAATTTGTAAAAATAATAAAAACATAAATTAAGATTACATTATTAAAATAAACGAATAAAAAAAATTGTAGAGTCAAAATAATTTAAAAAAAAAAATAAATTTAAACGTCCCGTAGTGTGACATTTTATATCGGTTAACATTCTAAATCATTAAAATCAACACAAACCTTTTGTTGTGTGGATTTGGGTTTCAATCTTTTTGATTATGGGATAATATATGTATACACCTAAATTGTGTGCAATTAGAAAGAACTTGAAAGATGATGTAAATTTGTTACTATACAAAAGTGTTGGTGTGTAAAGATGATGTAATTGGGACACCAAATCAAAAGGGAAGTGTGAGAAGTTATACATATCATTAATCCACTCATTTCTATGTGAGAATCTATACTATTAAAAGAAAAATCATGAATCTTTTAATGTGTAATTTTTTTAAAATAGACCACCACTAGGAATTCATGAGACTATTAATGTCTAATCATTAATGTTATTATTAATATACATTTATATTCATAAACACCAAAAAGTGTATTATATTATACTCTATAGAAAAAAATGTGATGAACATTGTCCTAATTTTGACATGAAAGAACACATTTCATATATTTATTAACATTATACTTATCTTATCAACATGAGTAAGAGTCATACAATTCACTTGTGTTACTCATGTGTCTTTCACCATGTACATATAAGAAAATAACAACATCGATTAATAATGACACCATATACATGTTTCTACCATAAATTTATCGGTTCATATTTCCACCATGATGTATTAAACTTCATCAACCATTGGTGTGCAACAATTGCTTCCATAGAAATCATATATTCATAAAAATATGGATTGTTTAAAATTTTGTTGGCTTTGAACATAAACACTGCTATCTTTGACATGGGAAATATCTATATATACTTTATAAACAAACACAGTAAGCATTTGAAGAAGACGAAGATGTCCAACTAGTTATCAGAATAATTAAAAATCATATATTGGTATCATAATTTTATGGTTACAAAATATGGGTATATTCTTTTACTTCAAACAATTTTTATATCCTATATTTAAAAGTCCAATAAATATAAGCCAGGATTATTGTTTGTAAATATCCATAATTTGGAAAACTAAAATGTACTAACGTCAAGAAAATCGGTTCAAATCTAACACAAATATCAGCCAAGCATATATACCTTCATATCATTACCAATTTTAAAAATTGGTAAGTGCCTAGACATATATGATTTAGCATTTTCTCCAAGTATATTCTAAGCATCACGTGATTTCAAGCCACTAAGAAGAAAAAAAATCCGAAATTGTTTTCCAAGGAAAATTGGTTCAAAATATATTATTTCCTGATTTTCTAGTTACATTCAAAGCAACGATAGCCTAAATTTAGGAACTGTTTCATCTACAAATAACAAATGTGTATCATTCACTTCACCATCACACATCAAATACGCAAAATGTCTTCTTATAAGAGTGTATCTTTCTAAACTGTTCCTTTGATTGTTTCAGATTTTAGCAACACCAAAGAAAATATCCACTTCTAGAGGAGAGGAGAGGAGAGGAAAATTGTTCCTAATGTTTTTATGTTAATTGAATTTCCTCAATCCGTTTTCTACTTATTCCTAGATTCGCTTGTTTTTTTAAAAGTAAGTTCGTATTGATTTGAAAATTAGTCTATTGAGAATTTTTTCTATTTTGAAGACTAAATCAGACACAAACAGTCAAGTCCATCTAGATATGCAACATTCAATCAATTCAAAGGCATAACAAATTGTTTATATTTTCGTTCTTTAGTATTCATATAATAGATAAGATAAGTATATTCCTAATCTTTGCGTGCTTATGATGTTCACCACGAAGTACATTTTTTCTTGAGCATGTTATACATCAGGCAAAAGAATCCAAACATGAAAACTTTTGTTAAGATATATAGAATTCATGTTCATATAAGAAGCAAATATAAATAAAGACTGTAGTTGTCTTCAATAGTTTGTCATGAGTAGAAGTGAAAAAGTAAATCACTTGCATATTGGTAGTTCCATACAACCAAAGTCTCATTTATTTGGAAACAAGATCCTGAATTTATTTTAGTAAAGTACTTTAAAAATTGATATTGACGAAACAACCACAAAAGAATCAAACAAATGGATGAGGGTATTATCATCGAATTATCAAACTTCAAAATGTATATATATATACTAACCTTAACACCATCAACCCATTCCAAGTTCACGTTTTGTGGCTATTTTTTCATCTATTCCACAACATAAATATAAAATTACAGCTGCATCCAATTAGACCCTAAGTCCATAATGAGAAAGTAAATAAAGTTTAAAAAGCAGAGAGAAAACATTTACTTGATCCAATATGTTTTTTCACTTCTACTCAGGACAAGTACTTTTGTTTGAAACACTCCTACATAATACTTTTAGTATTTCTTTTAGTTGTTGGTGAAGTTCAAGATTCATTCCTTCGTCTATTCTCTCTTTTTGGTTTTTGTTTGGCTTAGTGGATGTTCAATAAAACCCTTGAATATTTTGTATAGCTCGAAAGATAAATGACCACATGAATATGCCAAGTACAAGACAATTTTGATATTTTAACATTTACAAGAATTAAAAGTCTATTCTTAGACTTTGAATATTGTTGAACCACATCATGTTGTGGAAGTTCATGTGGAGCTTTTCAATCTGTAGCTACGCTTTACTTGTAACCTCCTTTATTTTACTACCCAAAACAATCGTAAGAGTTATCTAAAAAGAACAGAAAGTTGATATAAAATATAAAAAGAGTTAATGTTGTGATTTGTCACATACTTCGTGAAATCATCTGCCCACTGTTGAGTAGAGTGAGTTTTAACATACTGAAAATTCATTTGATGTTTTCTCTCATTTTCTACATATGACATTTCAAAGCTTCTCCCATGGCAGTAGAAACCTCTTTAATGTTCCAACGGTTCACAAAAAGTTCCAGCACCAAGCGACTGTCCAGCACCTACAAACTATGAACCTTATACAAAAACTATTTGTATATTAGATTCAACATTTAATTTCAATAAATAAAAAGAAGAGAATTCATGGAAGCTATCAAAAATAAGTTATCTCGCATAAAAATAGAATCCCTTTTCAGTTCTTTGGCAGACAACAACTCAGAACTCACAAGGTTCATATAAGTGACACAAATGAAGGATACAATAAAGCGTACATAGATTTGAACAAACAAACACACATTTCTTTTGAAACCGATGTATTAGAAAAACAGTATTAAGTTTTTAAAGAAAATACCCATCTAAAGTAGGCCTGGGCGTTCGGGGTCCCAATCGGTTTTCGGTTTTATCCAATCGGGTTTCGGTTTTTCGGGTTTATCAAAATCAGCCCCATTCGGGTTATATGAAAGTTCGGTTCGGGACCGGTTCGGGTTCTATCGGGTTCGGGTCGGGGTTAGTAAATATTCAAAGAACCGGTACAACCCAATCTACTTTCGGGTTCGGGTCCCAATCGGTTCTTCGGTTTAAAAATACGTGATTTATACCTATTTTGTAACCAAAACATAAGTATAACCGGTTCTTCGGTTTAAAAGTATATGATTTGTATCTATATTGTAACCAAAACATAAGTAAAATCAACTTCAAAAAAAAAGAGGAACATCAAACGTGATCTAAAATCAAACGAAAGGTAAACATAGTTATTGATAGAAAGAAAACCAAATAAATGAAGTCATAAAACAAAAACCAAATACTCGTCAAGCTTATGAAAACCAAGTTCTCATTCAATGAAAACAAAACCAAAATCTACGAGCTAGAAAATCTAAGACAGAAAATCCAATGACAAGAAATTAGACATACATTAAAGAAGATAATAAAGAGACTCTACATTTCGAGAAAAACAAACATTTCTCAAGTCGATATAACCAAAATTTATATTAAGCTAAGTATTAATATTAAACACAAACATTAATATTAACCAAATACCAAATACATATTAAGCTAAGTATTTGAGTTAATTATTCATCTAATAGATAATTATTTTAGATGTTCAATAATATCTTAATGTATTTTTGATACATATTAGAATTGGATCATGTTTGGTATAAGTTCTTTTTTGGGATTTTAAAAGTTTCGGGTTCTATCGGATATCCATTTAGGTTCGGGTTCGGTTCGGATAATACCCATAACCCAAAATACCATAAAACAAGATCCATTCGGTATTTATGTCGGGTTCGGATCGGTTCAGATTCATTTTTATCGGATCGGGTTCGGTTCGGATTTTCGGGTTCGGTTTATTTGCCCAGCCCTAATCTAAAGTAAGAAGAAAAGCACTTGTATTTTTTTAGGACTGATTAGTTTCAATTGAATGTTGAAGATATTTTAGGGCAGAGCTTCATATAGTCTGACTTTGAAGATTTCATATCTCGATATAACATACTAGATATGATATACAAAGATTAAATCATATGAATAAACGAACATCAAAAAGTACAAAGGAAAAAATATATCTTAACCTTAATTAATTAAGCCAACATACATAAAAGAGGTCTAATACGAGACAAAGAATCATCTCACAGTTTCGGTTTATGTTATTAGGGTTGAATGATCAATAGTTATTTGACAGATAAAGAGAAGTAGGAAAGAATATGACCGAGAATAATGAAAAAGAAAGTCAAATTAATTTATTACTTTTAAATAGTTGACCTTTTTTTGGGGTAATAAACCAATTATTAATTATTTGGAAAATTGACCCAAAAAAATAATAATCATTTAGGCTTTTTTATCAACATTGATATTTGGGGTTAGAATAATTTAATCATCCTGATAATGACCCATGTGACTTTAAAAAAAACCTATATAGATCTTATATGATGTATAATAACTGAATTAAATAATTTGTGTATTTTTGTCAAGTCCAATTTTAATTTGTAAGGTTTAAATTAAAATGACATAAACTTAGGTTGTATTAACATGTAAATTATAATATTATTAAAATGAAAAAGAAATATATACATTTGAAAATATGATTAATGATATATATTTTAGAAAAAAAAAATTGTTTCATAAAGATAGATTTTCGAGTTTTCTATGAAAATATTACAAACTTTAAATAAACTAATTTACTATTGATAAAAAATTATTAGAAAATTGAAAATTATAAAAAATAATGTATTTATTATAGTTATTTAATGTGTTTTTAATACGTGTGAAAACCTCAAAAGTTTATTTTTTTGAAACATCTACTCTATTAAAATAGACTCCTAAATTTATCTACTATTGAAAGTTGTCATTTAACTTTTGGATTGTTTCAAGTTTGTTAGTGTATTACATAATTTATGGTATTATTTAATTAAAAATGGATATTTATAATTATTCATATTGCTCAACTATCCATCTAAATTCATAATCTTTCATATCTTACCTAAATATAACAACTTCAACAGAATAGGTAATTAGAATATGCTATATTTTTTAAAAAAAGTAATTAAAATATAATCTCTATTTTTAAAAAATAGAAATTAAAATATTTTAGTTATATATAACATTTAATATACAAAAAAAATATATCTGTCATTTCAAGGGCGGGTCAAAATCTAGTATATCATTAATAATGTGAAAACAAAATTTATATCTAATACAATAAAGTTGGGTTGTCTCTCTCCTTATGAAGCCACATCAGCGAGGGAAGATGGGGCATTTTTTGCCACCTGGCATCCCAAAATGCAGGTTGTTCTGCTTTTTATTATTGCAAAAATCGTATGGACTCATATGGGCTTTTATTGTCTTGACTGGTGATTATTAGAATCAAAATCTGACTGGGTTTTTTTAGAAAGGAAATATTTCAAGCCCAATAAAGGACAAGGAGGTTTCTTCTTCGTACCTCCTTCGTTATCGACGAAACACCAAAACTCCCCTACCTCCATAGCCTTTCTGATTCTTTTGTAACGCCTAACTCAACCATTAATAGATAATTAACTCTGAGATTTTCGTGATTATCCCACTTGGAAGCATTCAATCTATCTCTCCGCATCCCACAGTCACCCGTTGAAGCTTCCACTATAAATACCACACCCTTCTGCGATGGAGACGGCAATTCAGACGATATCCAGAAGAACACTATCATCGGAGAATCGATTCCAACAATGGCTGCTTCATACACTCTCCTTTCCGATTTGAAAGCCGGACGGTGCACTAACACCGCGGAAGTTCGCCTGCTTAGGTTTTGGGAGGCCAGAAATATCAACAAGGCCGGGGAACTGATAAGCGTAGACATGTTGCTCATTGATGAGAATGTAAGAACTTTTTTTTATTTTCGATTAACCCTCTCGATGTTGATGTTTCATTTCGGTATTCTAATTTTTTGGTTTTGCTTCTTACAAACAGTCGACCCTTGTGCAAGGATCTATTGGTGCGATTCGACAGCTCCGATTCAGACAACGTCTTACTAAAGGCTCTGTCTACACACTTATGTTGTGCGCAGCAATCCCAAATACCGGTTATCTGATGCGCCTCTCTCTATACTCTCTGGTTGTGGCAGCTGGTGCTCTTTCAATCAATAATAATCTTTAGAAGGACAAACCATTTTTGGCTTCAGGGTACCACCTTTGCAGGGCCTAGGATGGAAGTCGGACGTATATCTTCCTGGTGGATGGTGGACTTTGGCGAAGGTCACCAGGTCTCCTCCATTGCTTCTCTTTCTATCACTTCCTCTGTTTTCGTGAAGACACATGCAGTCCAGGAACTTCACAACCTGAGTAAAAGAAAAGTTAGTTCGTTTGTAGTTTGATACCTAAGAACCTAACCAGCTGAGTATTGTGGGATGCACCTTATGTGCAACTACTAAACTTTCAGACGATGGGTCAAGAGCATACGCAAGTTCCTGGAAGTTTCGGGTATCTTATCTAAAAGTTTAAGCCTAGACTTTATGTCTTATTAAGACAAGCTGCTCAAGAAGATTATGTGTGTCTTGAAGGGTATGAAGGAATCACTTGATGGGAAAACATGGACGGTTACTTCCGTTGAAAGCTACACTGCAATGAAATGGCATGTTGACTGTCTCCACTACACACATGTGCCTTTTTTCCTTTTGTTGTATTTGTATCTTTGAATCTTGGAAAAACTATTAGACAGAATAAAATTTAAATGTTTTTTAGTTCAAAAAGTTTTTCGCAAGAAAACAGACAGAAGAAAGGGAACCGTCACACGATCCTCAAAACATACAAGTTACTAGAGCAAAAAAGCTTTGCTAATAGTTTGAGATCATTGAGTGTCAGGTGTGAATTATTGAGTGTAAGTTTATTTCGGATGAAAGAAAATGAAGTTTATTGAGAAGTTCAGAAGATCCAGAGGTGTCATGGGGTGGACCTCGATTAGGAAAACGAAGAAGATTATGATGTGCTCTGTATATCTATGGAGCTCTCACTGTTGAGCTGGTGAGTTAAGTAAGATCTACTGAGATGTTCCTGTGATATATGGAACATCATCAGATGCTGGTATTTAGAATCTGCAATATTTTGGGTTTTCTCTAAGCCTTTTCAAAAACTGGTGTTGTTTTGTTGCAAAGTGCTGCTGTTTTACTTTACCTGCTTTGTTAGTAAGTGATGATATGATTGCACCTGCGTTACAATGGACTTGATTATTTATGTTGTTCCAAGTTGAGTTTGGTTTATTAATAGTATCCCTTTGTATTGACTGGTTAGACTATTACTAAGAATCGAGGAAGCTGTAGTAAGGGTTACACAGGAGTTCTAAGGCTCATGAGCAGCATCACTTACGGGCCACAACTGGTAAACATCTATCTTCACGAAATCTGTGGGACTGATGAACAAAAACTTGATAATTTTCAGGTGAATGAGTACACAAATTTGTTTGACTGACTGTATAATATCTTCTTTAGACCGAGAAGATTTGTGCTTTAGCGTAAGTGTGTATGCTTCATATTTTTTATTTTTCTCCTGAATTATTACCAAAAAATATCTTTATGATTTGAAAAACTCATGTGTTGTAGTGCACAAAGTAAGAATCTCAGGCATGTTACAAGTTAAAATCGCAGAGATTTACATGTTAGTTTACATGATACAATTGATGATCGGTTAAGAGATTTATACGTTAAGGTTTATAACACTAAAAAATGGTCAAATTTTTGTTCTCAATATTTTTTCTTTCTTTGACACTACTATATATTTTCAGCACAAACACATTGAAGCTGAAGAAGCTCAACAATCATCAATAACTACTTGAACCGTAGTTACTTAACATAAAGAGCTATATTAGCACCAACAAATGCCGGTGCTAATGAAATTAACTCTTACCTTCTGTCTAAAGTCCCTGCTGCAGAAAAAGAGTATTTGAGTTAAGACAGCTTCGCATTTGAGTCCACTAGAAGACCACTGGACATAAAACTACACTCAAGAATACTTAAACTCACTTGAGTTTCAAGGTGTGCCAACCCATAAACTATGTCTCGAGGTCGGAGCTCCAGTGATGAATCATTGGTTGAACTAACAAATTAACAATTTTAAATATATATATATATATATATTATGTATAATATATATTATGTATACTATATAATATATAACTTTTTGTTTTAATAAATAGAGAAATACCTTAAGATAGACCTATTAAAGTTTTTTCCACCAAAATAATTTTTAAAAAGAAAAATGACAAAAATAATTTTTATTAAAGGGTGTAAATATACATTTATACTTCTTGGGTTAACTAATCTAGACTTAGGGTTAGAGTTATTGGGTAGGGTTTTGGAGATGAAACTTAAAATTGAAAAAGAAAAAAAATTTAAAATTTTTTATTTTAATCATTTTTTTAAGTCTATTTTTGTGACAAAAACTTCAAAAGTGTCTATTTGAGAGATTTTCCCTTTAATATATATATATATATATATATATGTTTTTAATAAAACTGAAAATTTAGAATACCAAAACAGACATAACTTATTTGTGTTACACGTTTATAATAGTTTGGATATGTTCTAAGTTTTAATATGTTTCTAACATAAAAAAAAATTAAGTAGCGTAAACTATTTTTTGATATTTTATATGTCAAATTAAAATAAAAATTTAGGATTTTCTATATTTTTTAAAACATAAAATATATACATATACAAACTATTATTTCATTTTTTAAAAAAACATTTAGGAAATACTTAACTTTATTTCTATATTTTTATTTTTCATAGCTAATATAATATTATATAATAAAATTTATTAATTTTTAAACTCGTCCGCGGTTGATCCAATGACCCGGTGACCCAGATGGTTTTCTGATTCGGTGTTTGGTCCGGTTTCAAAACATTGAAAAATAAAGAGTAAGAAAATAAGACATTTTCTAAACACTATATTTTTTCAACATTGAGTAGCACATATTACTATATATCTCTAACTCTATTAGATATGATGATCAATTAGCAGTAACAAAACACTTTATCTAATAATCATCGCTTCAAAATTGCAATTTTCCGACTATTTTTTCTCAAATAAATAACAAAGGTGAAATAGTTACAAAGATCAGTAAATCAGTTTCTTTTTGCTCTCTATTCCACAATTTGACTCTCAAAATTCTATAGATATTACAAAAAAAAACTGCATAAAAAGAAATGCAAAAACAAAGAGTTGAAACCACGGAACAACACTGCCCAACACACCATTCTTAACATAGAAGTGCCATTCTTGAGAACTGCTGCAACACTTAAGATGCTATGATTATGTTGTTTACTACCCAGATTTAGTAATTATTCAACACTATTGGTGATGATGGATCTACTTAGGGTTTTGCAAGGGAAGACACATAGATTGCTTTGTTTTGAATTAATCGCCAAAGAGACAGAGGTTCATCCTCACATGTTTTTTTTAATACAAGAATTACTATTTCCTTGAAGTACACAACTTGGTTCATTGAGTAAAAGCTTTGAAAACAGCATCTATATTCTTGAATTTCTTCAAACTATTCTTCATCGTATCTCTTTATTTCATTGTCTAAAACATCCACAAACAAACCTAAAAGATGTTATTTCTATCACGTCCTCAAAATGTTGATGACAAATAGATTCAGTTAGTATCGAAAGATTCCCCCAGGAACATAAGTTCTTTTTAAAAAACTTTTTTAAACACTTGCAGACCATCGTTCATTTACAAAAATCGTCGTTTAACAGTCACCAGTCTACGGGTAAAACATATGGAACATTGTATGTCTTCACCAAAATTATCAGAAGTCTTAAATTATTTCACCAAACATGATAACAAAAAAATAGTTGCACGGTAAAATGCGTGCGAATAATAGACTACCTAATCCACGGGTTTTAGTTTCAAACGAGATCAACTACCAGTATCATGTTTCAATTTCAACTACCACCTATTTATGCAATAGTTTTACATTAAATTCGTCAAGAGCAATTATACTATCCAACCAAATATTTTAATAAAAAAAGTCAACACACAAACAACCCGAGACAATAAGACAAACTACAATGCAAGAATAAAAAACCATGATTACAAGATATCGTATATGGTTTTCTTCTATTCAACAAACAACTCAACATATATAATCCAAAAAGAACATGAAATGAGAAGACAAAACACAAAATGAGAAGAGATAGCAGAAGACAAAAACCACTAGTATATATATAAGTTCAAATGTGGTTGCGCGGATAAAAGTCGTAGTTTATAAATTAAAAGGTAAAGTTGGTGGTCAAAAAGCTTAACTAAATAATTTGACTATACATTTTCATAGACTTTACGCAGAGGGCAATAATAGTTTTGTGAGAGGAATATTCTAAAAGATCCGTTTCAAGATTCCTCCTTCCAAAGAATCCAACAAAAAAACCTTTCTGATGAATCTCTAAAAATTATTATTATCCTCTCTTCTTCCTTTCCATCATCACCATGACGTTGGATAGTTACAACGGCGATGTTCACACCGTACCTCAATCGGAGAACGACACCGACAAAGAGAGAGAGCTCTTCGTGCCTCCTCTCAACTTCTCTATGGTCGATAACGGAATATTCCGTTCCGGTTTCCCCGAACCGGTTAGCTTCAGCTTCCTACAGTCTCTGCGACTCCGATCCATCATGTAATCTCTCTGATTCCCTTCGGTTTATACTCAGTTCCGATGCTTTGATCATACGTCGTCGTTTTGATTCAGTTGTCTTAGTTAGAAGATCGTACGACGTCGTGTCGGTTCCGTCGTCTTAGTTAGAAGATCGTACGTCGTAGCTTCGGTTTCGTCGTCTTAGTTAGAAGATCGTACGACGTCGTTTTGATTCAGTCGTCTTAGTTAGAAGATCGTACGTCGTCGTTTTGTTCCGTCGTGTTAGTTAGAAGATTGTACGTCGTCGTTTTTTTGTTCCGTCGTGTTAGTTAGAAGATTGTGCGTCGTCGTTTTTGATTCAGTCGTCTTAGTTAGAAGATTTTACGACTGTCGTTTTGGTTCCGTCGTCTTAGTTAGGTTTATAGTTATGATCAAGTTGAAGCAGGAGGGATTGGATGAATCTTAGAAGAAATCCTTCAGTGTGTTCAGTCTCTAATGATGTGTTGATGTTGTTGGTGTAGATACTTGTGCCCTGAGGCATATCCAGAGGTGAATGTAGAGTTTGCGAAATCGAATGGGATCAAAGTGTTTCAGTTTGGAATCGAAAGATGCAAGGTGAGGACGATTGGTTTTTAATGTTTAATTTGCTTAGATGATATGATTTAGTGCTTAGCATGTGTATTTGAAGCTTTTGAATCGCATGTTGTTGGTTGCATAATGTTAAGGGTGTTATATTATGTTGTTGCCTGAAGTTCTCAGCACCAAGAATCACTTATGCTCATGGGATATGATTAGTTTTCTTCTATGTTTGTGATGAGATCATAACCTGATTAAGCCGAGAGATTGAATGGGGATATACCTGAATCCCGATGATCTGGCTGACTGACTGAATCCACCAAAGTTTTGCTTGAAATGCTGACCTATATTGCTGGAATCAAACATCTGAATTTAGTTTTTGTTTGTGTAGATCTTTGTTTTTTTAAAAGGATACAATTGCAGTAGACTCGTTTTGTCTTTGAGAACCAAAGTGCTCTTGTCGTGATCAACATTGATTGACCTATACCTTGGATCTATATCTTTTTACCTTATGAGTCTCAATATGGTATGAAATGGATACTTCTAAGATTAGATGTTTCTCTCTGTTTTACAGGAACCCTTTGTTAATATCCCGGACCAAGTTATCCGAGAAGCATTACAAGTACTCTTAGGTAACATCTTTCTTTTTCTCTAATATTTTTTGATCATGGAAACCGTCTGATCTTGAGTTGTTCTTACCTTTCTTAAAACCAGATACAGAGAATCATCCTGTCTTAATCCATTGCAAAAGTGGCAAGGTAAAATTGAAATCTCTTGTTACAATCTTTCCTTTGTTATCTAAATAAAATCCTAATTATCTTCTGTCTCGATTTCAGCATCGGACGGGATGTCTAGTGGGGTGTGTAAGGAAGATACAGAGATGGTGTTTGTCTTCCATCTTCGACGAGTACCAGAGATTTGCAGCTTCGAAAGCTAGAATCTCAGACCAGAGATTCATGGAGCTCTTTGACATCTCCAATCTAAGACATTCACCACTCTCCTTCTCATGTTCCAAGAGGTGCTGATCACTGAAAACGAAACGTACAAGTTAAGGTGTTACTAAATGTCTTGAAAAATTGCAAAGTCCCTTTAGCTAGATGAAAAATCTTTCAAATAAAAAAACCCTTTTATTACGATGTAAATAAATAAAAATTGTAGGGTTTTACTAGAGAGAAGATGGATAGACTCCATAAAACGCTGTCATGCAGAACAAGTTTTATCATAAAGTATTTTTTTACTAATTTTTATTGTTGAAAGCAGGGGGTGAAGTACATGTAAAATACAGAATATAATAACAATAAAAAAGCATTAGGCAAGACAGGACAAGAACTTTAAGGTCGAGGAACACCATTCGTTTGGGTCGGACGACAAAAGAGAGGAGAAGGCATATACCTAAAGACTGGGGTAGCTCTACCTTGTCAAGATTGAGAAGCGAACTGAAAGGAGGAGACACGAGCACCACTCAGTTCCTTTTGCAAGGACAATCATGTTTGGGGATACATGTTGTATTCAAGTACTGCATGTAGATGTTACATCCAAATACACAACATGATCTTTATCTTTTCGAGATTGAGAAGCCAACAAAACTGAAACGAAAACACACCAGCAATACAGTTCAAAAACACACAGACGCACACACATAGAGATGTCAAATGGGCCTTATGCCCATGGACAGTCCATGTCCAAACCCATTTGGACTAACCAAATTAGACCAACAAATAAAATTGTCCAACTGGGTCGAGCCCAATAAATTCCAATTCCATTGGGCTTAAACCAAATGGACATGGGCTGCCCAAACATTTAAAATTGTTAGGGTTTTCATTTTGGGGAAAAAAAATTCATCTTCTGCATCTCTCTCGGCGACTCGCGTCTCTCTCGATCTTCTGCATCTCTCTCGACTCTCTAGCAGAGAGTCTCTGCCGATCCGTCCCGACTGTGTCTCTCCATCTCAAGTCTCAACTCTCCTCTCTCTCACTGATAAGGTTATGTATCATCTTAAGTTCTCAATCACTCACTCTTTGATGGGTTTTCGTTTTTCTTGCTTTTAGGTTGATGGGTTTTCGATTTGCTTTCAGGTTGATGGGTTGATGGTCGCGGCTCTCTCACTCTCTTAGATCCGTCTCCCTCGAATCGCGGTTCTTCCACTTTGGGGTCGAGGCTTTACTCGAGCTTTTGTAAGTCGATTAGTGAAGAAGGTACGTCATCTGGACCTTCGGATTGTAACAGTGAGAACTATCTCTCAGCCGTGAGACTCTCTGGTCCGAGATAGCCTAGCTTTTAGTATCTTATTATAGGTTTTTTAGCTGACATTACAACCATGTATTGATGTATATTGTTGTTCTGTTTAAAAGAATAGTTGCTTTATCAGTCCAGTTTTGTAATGTTCCGACCTTTTTCACAAAGATTAAAATGCAATACTCAGTCTCAGTTAAGATTATCTCAAGAATACAACATGCGAGTTCTTGATGTTTTGTGTGCCTTATTGACTTAGTTGAGCTGAATATGAAGTATTGAGAGTTCTTGGTTACAGTTTGGACTCAGTTATGGCTATTGCGACTGACTAAACCTCTGGTGGGGTGTTTTCATTCTTACTTTATCAGGACAAGATACTGCAGTCACCTTTAGTTGAGACCAGTTATGACTTAGTTTTTCTTGGTAATGAATTTAGTCTCAGGTGGCATCAACGGGTCTATTGCTGATGAACTTGAGAGACCTGAAAATACATGTTTGAATAACTGATGGGTTTATGTTTTGGTTTTTGTTTTGGATTTATGTTTTGTTTAAGTGTAACGTATAATTGATATGTTTATGTTTTTTGTTTTCAGATGGATGTAATGAGTTTGA
This sequence comes from Moricandia arvensis, assembly GCA_905132765.1. Lineage (NCBI taxonomy): Eukaryota > Viridiplantae > Streptophyta > Magnoliopsida > Brassicales > Brassicaceae > Moricandia > Moricandia arvensis. The sequence continues at coordinate 65,246 of CAJHQP010001547.1, forward strand.
ACAATGATGATGAGTACATGAGTGACGATGCTGATTCAGAACAAGACATGGATGAGAAAAATCCTGTGTTGAACGATTCTTTGACGAGTACAGCCGATGCTAAAGGTAAACACAAACGTAGACACTCTAGGTGTTGGAACTACTTTACTATAGAAGGAGATAGGTTGCCGGATGGAAAGTTTAAATATGTCTGCAACTACTGTGGCCATTTCTACATCATAAACTTGCATAAAAGTGGAACCAATACTCTGCATCGCCACTCAGAAAAATGCTCTAAAACCCCTAATTCAGTAGGTCCTAAGAAGATCGATCAGTTGGTGTTTCGAGAAATGATTGCTGTGGCTATTGTCGAGCATGATCTCCCCTATTCCTTTGTTGAGTACAGAAGGGTTAGAGAAGCTTTGCATTATGCCAACCCAACCATAGAATTCTGGTGTAGGAACACAGCAGTTTCAGATGTACTTAAGATCTTTGAGAGGGAGAGATTGAAGCTTAGACAGATATTAAGTGAGATTCCGGGTAGGGTTTGTCTAACGACTGATCTGTGGAGAGCAATAACCATTGAAGGTTATCTCTGTCTTACTGCTCATTAAGTAGATGATGAGTGGAACCTTAGAGCTAAGATCCTTTCCTTTTGCGCCTTCCCACCACCCCATGCTGGTCCCAACATTGCTGTGAAACTAATGGATCTGATTAAAGAATGGGGTTTGCAGAAGAAGGTCTTCACAGTAACTGTAGATAATGCTTCCTCCAATGATAACATGCAAGGAGTTCTCAAGAGGCAACTTAGAAAGGATTTAATTAGCAATGGCGAGTTCTTTCACATTAGATGTGCTGCTCATATTCTGAACCTTATTGTGCAAGATGGCTTAGCTGTGATAAGTGAGGCATTGGAGAAGATCAGGGACAGCGTTAAGTATGTCAAGATCAATGAGTCTAGAGAGCTGTTGTTTAAAAGCTGTGTTGAGACTCTTGCGATAGAAAAGAACGGAGGTTTAGTTTTGGATGTTACTACCCGGTGGAATTCTACTTATCTGATGTTGTCTAGGGCTCTTCACTACAAAGAGGCATTTAAGCATATTGCAGAAATTGAGACAACTTACCAGAGTTTACCTTCAGAGTCTGAGTGGTTAAGAGTTAGACTGATTTGTGATTTGTTACAGCCCTTTGATGAGATGACAAGGCTCATTTCCGGCTCTTCTTACCCGACTGCTAATCTGTACTTCATGGAAGTGTGGAAAATTAAAATTTGGTTGAGAGTAAATGAATTCCATGAAGATATAGTGATTGCTGATATGGTGGCTTCAATGAAGTTGAAATTTCTCAAGTACTGGGACGATTACAGTGACATTCTAGCCATTGCAGCAGTGTTAGATCCTAGGCTTAAGTTCAAGGTTTTGGAGTATTGCTTCCACAGTTTAGATCCAGCAACTTGTAAAGCCAAAATGGATAACATACGCAAAAAGATGGTGAAGCTGTATGGAGTTTACAAGAAGAATACCAGTGCACACTCTTCACAAGAAGCAGAAGCAGATGCTCTACCAGCTGGTTATGGTGTAAGTTATCTTTAGATGTATATTTCGATGTATGTTTAAGTTATCTACCAGAAACAGATGCTTTAATAATCTCTTTTTTGGCAGGGTTTCTATGCATTTTTCTCTCAACAGGCTGGAACAAGCAAATCTGCGTTCGATTTGTATCTGAGTGAACCTGTTCTTGATATGGTTGCAAATAAAAAGTTAAATGTCCTAGAGTATTGGAGGGACAATGCACCCAGGTTTAAGGAGTTGTCTAGAATGGCCTCTGATGTTCTCTCAATCCCAATAACCACGGTCTCATCTGAGTCATCATTCAGTGCTGGAAGTAGTTAGCAAGTACAGGAGCCGCCTCTTACCATCAAATGTCCAAGCCTTAATATGTGCAAGAAACTGGCTTCGGGGCTTTGAAGTCATTGGTGAGTGTTTTGTTGAATTTATGGTGTGCCTGACTTTGGTGAATGTCTTAATATGTAAAACTATTGATTGAACTTCTTGCTTTTGATAGCTGGATGCGATTTAGAAGAAGAGGATAAGGAAGATGGCAATGAGGAAGTAGATGGAAATGGAAGGAAGAAGAAGGCCCGACTCAACTAAACCTTTAAGGTATGAAATGAGATATTTAGTATGTTTGTTATACCATTTATGTGACACTGGTGTGTCTGCAGCAGTTTATATATTATATGTTAGGTTATATTCGTTGTGTTTATATGCTTAGTTTGGTCATATTCGTTGTGTTATTGGCTAACTGATGAGATAACGTTGTGTTTTTTTTTACAGGAGATGCTGAGAAGATAAGAAGAAGAGGACCATAACGTTTATATATTTTCTTATGTTTTTACTTATGCTTTGGATTATTATGAACTTTGTCTATGTTTTGGATTTGTAAAACTATGAATCTATTGTATGAAATTTTTATGTTTTGAATTTGTAAAACATAACCTTAAGAGATTTGGGCTTTAAAAACAGAAAAATATTTGGACTTTGCGGAAAGCCCATTTGGAATGGTCCAATTTGGTCTGGACAATTTGGACTTGGTACAATTTGGGCTTAAAAATAATTATGTCCATTTGGTCTGTTGTGTCCATTTGGACATGTACATTGGACATGGACAGCCCAATTGACATCACTACACACACCAGCAGAAATTAAAAACATAATCGAAAACACAAGAAGGAGCAAGCTACTGAAACTGTTTTTTTGGATAAATGGGTTTGTCCAATATTCCAATAACTTTTCTGGGCAATTTAAATGTTGGAATGACTGAATCTGAATTGTTAGATTCCTTATTGTGAACATAGACAATGTAATTAGATTCAAAACAAAGTTCGTTTGAATGAAAAATGAGTATCTAACATGTGTTCTTTTTCGGTCAAATGAGTATGTAACATGTGTTATTTGTAAAATATCTCACATTAAAAATATAAGATTTAATTCCTCTAGTATTTGAAGTAGAGAAAATACAACAAAGTTAAAAAAAATTGTTGTAGAAAAAAAAATATTCTGACGAGACTTAAATATCATGTTTTGAAACTAATTAGTTGTTGATCTAGTGGTAAAGGAGTGTCTAGTAGGCACTCCGCCACTCGAATTCAATTCTCGTTAGAATGGACTAGTTACAATGTTTAGATTCCCGGTAAAAATATAAACTACATTTAAAAAAAAAAATATGTTTTGAAACTAAGTAAATAGGCCAATAGATTAAAAACAAAATTGGATTTGCTGGTCTAAATTTTTTATTCTAAACTTTGTGGTTAACAAAGTTAGAATAAGGAAAATATATTTTTAATGGGGAAGTAAATACAAAATTGATTTGATTTTGTAATCTAAACCTAAATGTACATCCATATAATTATGATGATGATAATTATTAATTTTCAGTTTTACTGCCAACGTTTGGATTGTGAGTTATATAAAAGGCTTTAGGGGATTTTGATTAATATTCTACAAAATATTTTATAATTTGAAAGTAACCCATATTTTTATAAAATTGAAAAATATTATTTTTAGATTAAAGATAATAATACTACCATTATCTTTTCCAAACGAACATTTAGCATTTATAATGTATATAGTAAAAATTATTGAGCTTTTGCTAAAGTTTTGCATTTAATATATATATATATATATATAAATTAAAAATAATTATATTTAATTAATTTATTTTGTTTAATAATATGAAAATTATGTTTATATGTAAAAATAAATATATATTTTTAAAAATAAAATTTACAATTTTATATCTTTAACTTGAAAAATAATATATCATATTTAAAATATAATATAATTTATATAATTACAGATCACTCATTTTTAATAACATAACATAAAATAATATATATATATATATATATTATAAATATAAATATATCTATATTATTTAGAAATAAATAAATTATATACCATATATTTAATTTTTATAATATTATATATAAATCATTTACTGCTCTATCAATCCAACTTATTATTCTTACATTTGTTTTGCTTTAAAAAAACAATCTGAAAGTCAAGAGTTTTTTATTTTGTTAGAATTGGGCCAAACTTTAAAACATAAACATAATTTTCGACTAGACTCAAATATTTATGAGTTTATATGAATTTAGGCTAAAGTAGATCAGATTGACTGACATCCGTACGATAATGACATATATAGATACGACAAAGTAAAAAAATATACTTTAGTGTTTTTCATTCTAGAATTTTCGGTATCCTATATATACACCAAAATTTTGTAGAATAGAGAATAATTATTTTCACGGATATAAACTGGTTCTATTTTTCTTTTTGGCATACCCATATAATTCTTATTTTATTTAAATTCAATCTTATCTTTTAAATTATCTTTTCTTTCAGAATCAAAGTTCTTATAGATTATTCATACTTCTTTAAGCATCTAAACATATCATTCTCGGGAACATCGGTAAATTTTCCTATCAATTTGTTTTTTTGTTAATATCTTTTAAACATACTCTTAAATTTTAATATGCTTAACGTATTTTTTTTTTTGCATAATACTTTGTAGTGCCTGTAATATACTGTGTATGATTTTTTTTGGGTTAGATGCTGCATATTAGGTCCATATAGATTATAAGTTCTTCTATTTGTTATTCATATTTTACTGATTGATTTTGTCAAAGCCTCATGGTTGACCCCAATTATAATAGTTATTTTACATAAATAATTTTAAATAGATATTTGATATAAAAAATAGAAACTGTAATTTTCTTAAACCACAAAGTCTTATTCTATATGGGTTAATTAGAATGAATTATTTTCAGATTTTCTAAATTTTATTTCTTATTTTCTTAGTTGAAATCTATTTGTTTTCTTCTCAATACGAAATACATTTTTTCCTAATTTTTACATATTTTGGATTAGTACTAAAGATATACATATTTTGGATTAGTACCAATTATTGACCAAATTGGTCAATGATTTTTTTCGAATAAAGCTATGTCATGTTTCTAGTATGTAAGGAAACAAATATATCTAATCAGAAGGTGGGAAAGAATAATATGCACATATACTTGAGCCAACTAAGCGTTCTTACTGTCAATTAGCTACATTAGTCCCATTTCATTGATTAGGAAAAAGTTTCCTTTTTATTTTATTCTATGCAACAAAATGTTTCACATTGTCACGAAGAAAATCTGCTTCAAGTAGGACAATTAGAGAAATAAGACTATAAAATCTGTAAGCGGCAATGTTTTTTTAATTAATCCATGAAAAATGATAATGACTGTGGTAAAATGAAACTAAAGTTTTAAAGTTTTATTATATTTGTACTTATCAAAAATATTTTTTATGCATTAAATATATTTGGACTTTTTGTTTTATGTGATTTTATTATTAACTTTAAATATATATAAGTAAATAAATTAATATTAGCTGGAATCATTGTATTATAGAAACTTTGTTTTCGGTAACTTTAGTTTCCAATTACTCTAATAAATATAAAGAAATAAATAGTTTTCCAATACATTTTTAGTTGACTAACAATACTATATATTATAATATTTTATTCTATATACAGATATATGAAAATAAATTTATATAGGTGAAATTATCTTACTATAGACGTTGTGTTATCAGTAACTCAGTTGTAATAATTATTATCAGTATGTAGCCTTTAAATAAACAAATCAATATATTTTAATAAAAATCATTCTATTCCATATATTCATTCTCTGTGTATTTAGTTTAATAGTTACTTATATATAACTAATATTATAGTACCTAAAAGCACCTTAATAAATAAAGTTTTTTTTTTAATTTTCTTTTAATATTTTTTATTGTAAAATAGGATACTATATGCTTTATAAAATCTGTTTAGTATGATGGTAAAAAATAATTAACTAAATAATTTCAGAATTTTTGAGAAAATTAATAAGGAAAGCCGAAATTAGCGCTAAAGATGGATTAAAAACATGTGAAAAACAATTATGCTTTTAACATTTATGCACCAAACGAATTTATTATATATATATATATATATATATATATATATGTAGTAAATTACTATAGTTATGATTTTTTCATATGTCACCTTTTAATATCTCTTAAAATCATTATATGTTTCACATTTTATGTTTTGATATGTTTTATTTGGTGAGTTAGAAAAATATTTCAAATTCATGTATGTATCTGTTATAAATGCATGTAAGTATATCTTTTTAATCAAAATAAAACATATTTTTATTCTCTAGTTCTTTACACAAAAATCTATTTATCACATTTTATTGCTTCTGTTTGTATAAGAAAAGTAAATTTCCAATTTTCACAAAAAATTATTTATTCAAGATCTATATTTATATGAAGAAAAGGTTAAGTTTTTATAGCAAATGGATAAATCCATTAAAATAAGATAGTCATTCTGGTTGTATAGATCTTAAAGCTCATTTTAAATATATCATAGAAGCAAAATATATGAAAGTATTATACATAGATAATTGATAATTGTTAGCATAAAATTAAATTATATAATGTATATATAGATAATCATACAACTCTAAAAACTAATTTTTTAGAAATAAATTATGTTTTATTTATTCTATTCCTACTTTTAATTAGTTGATATACCAAAATGAATTTTCTAAAATAATAAAATATAAACAATTAGATACTAAACATCATAAGAAAAATTATTTGAAATTTGTTTGTCTTTTGTTCTGAATGTACACACAAAAGATATGGGGTCTGAGTATTGTTTTGAATACACGCACAAAAGATTGTTTTGAATGTAGATTCAATTCAAACATTTTAAACTACAGAGAATTTAATATACATGACACTGTATACACACAAAAATATATGTAAACTAAAATAATAGATGAAATGCTCAAATACAATTGTATGAACAAGTTTCATAAGAAAAAAGATCATGGTAATTAATCAAGTTAATATAACTTGATGTTACTAACAATCCGGCTGTTTCTTTTGTAAAATTATTTATAGAGTTTCGGAATGAATAGTTAAAAGTATCATGTGCTAAGAAATTAATATATTTAGAACTATATCTTAGATATTTAAAATTTGGTATTGTTAAATTTTAATAAGTAACTTTAAAAATTTCTCGACTAAATGCACTAAATATCTAAACATATTTTTGTATATTAATTTTTCAAAATATCAGTGAATTTTCATGAAAAAAGGCCAATTCGAAATTTGTGAAATGCAATTAAATGAATCATCTGAAGATTTTTTTTTTAAAAACTCATTCTTTCATTTCATTTGAATTACAGTCTCTCTAATTAACTTTATCATTTAGATAAATCATGTTTATTATAAGAAGTGCACACCCAAGACTTATTACGTTTTAATTTAGTGGATGATAAAAATCCGGTATCGCACTTCAATATTTGTTTGTAAACAACTCACCTTGATTTATTCATAGCTAGACAATATTCTTAAATGACTAATTTAAAAGTATGTCTCTAATCCTTAAAATGTAATAGAAAATAATTTTGTAGTAGAAAATTATTTTTTAGTGAAAGAATAAATAAAAAAAGATTCCATTAATACCTTTACAGTAACATCCATATAAGAAAAAAAATCTGAAATGAGATTTTATTTATAAAGGGCTCTATTTTGTTTTGTTTTGAGTTTTTATTGACAAGAAAAAAGAAGATCATATTTGTTCCATTTAATATTAATAAAATATTGAGGTCATAGAACAGACTTTTACACCATGGACAAATAATAAGGAAAAAAAAATTAAACCATATATGTCTTTCACAGTTTTCTATATAAATAGCTTTTAAATGGTTAACAGATATTGCATATTTCTTTCATTTGGGTTAAAAATGGCTTCTACTCGTGATAACAATTCAAGTGATGAACATGAAACTTCTCTTCCCACAAGCGATGGGAATAAGCAGATTTACCATCGCCACTCTAATCAACAAACTCAAAGGCTCGAAGCGTAAGATCTTAATTTAGTTTATAGTTAATTTTTTGATGAAAAAATTCTTAATTAATAATTAATGCTTTTACAACTGATTTTTAGGTATTTCAAGGAGTGTCAACACCCAGATGAGTCGCAGCAACTTAAATTGGGAGAAGAACTGAAACTTACAGTAGAACAAATAAAATTTTGGTTTCAAAACAAAAGAACGCACACCAAAGTAAATTTTTGTCGTAGTTAGTATTTATTTCTACATATTATAATTCCATATATGACATGAACTGGTTTACTTTAACTAAAACAAGTGAGACTAATTTACCAGCCATTGTTTTATTCGTCGAAGTTACCAATACATATTAGATTTTTTTTCTTACTACAGTAGAATCTACATGGTATTTGCATTTTCAAATAAATCTATGAAAATTTTGAAGTGATTTTAAAATTATTAATAAGTTTTTTTAATTTTAAATAAACAAATTACAGATTCAAAGTGAAAAAGCAGACAATGCTTCACTTAGAACCGAGAATATGAAAATGAGACGTAACATTGAAGCAATGCAAGAGGTGTTGAACACAGCGACTTGCCCTCCGTGTGGTGGCCCTCCTTTTGGGCAGGGAGACCGCACACTCCATCTCCAAAACCTCCTTGCAGATAACTCATGTCTCAGAGAAGAGGTGTGTTTTCATGCATAAATTTTTCAGTTTTTAATTACTATTGTGATTTTCATCAATTATTCCATTGTTAAATGAATTTCTCAATTCTAACACTAGAATATATTGGTTAGTGTTAAACTTAATATACTTAGGTAATGGATAAACAATATAAATCTATAAAATATCCAAAACAGACAAATCTTTTAATTAAAACTGAATTTGTTAGTTGAAATATTTGGCTCGTTGATTTTATAGTTTTGCTTGTTTTCCATGAAGTATTTACAGATTATATTAATAAAAAGTATAGAAGAATTTTTCAAGGTTTGTATGTTGACCATTAATCTAATTTATCAAATCCAGTGATAAATGTTTTAAAATTGTTCAAACTTATATTACAAACTTCAATGAAAAACTGATATAAATAAATGAATAAGCACATTTAAAATAAATCATCCATTGGATAAATCACATTTCAATCACTACAATATCGTAATTTTACGCTTATATAAAAATATTCTATAACAATTATTTGTTTACTTTTATAAATAATTTGTATATACAATTATTTTTTAATAAACCTGCATTAGCATTAGATATAAAATTACTAAATGTACAAGTTCCTTTTCATCTAAAGGTAATATTTTTTTAATAAATGCTTTTTATTTATTTTACATGCTTTATATAAAGTCAACATCCAATTTTAAAAAGAAGATATGCCTTTATAAGTATATTTTACTAAACTTATAACTGATTTATTTATCACCGTTAAATTAAATTTTCAAATATAATGCAAAGAAATTGGTTAATGTTAAATTTAATATACTTATGAGTCATACTATAAATATGTAAATTACATCAAATGCATATAATTTGTTTTTAATAACTGATTAAATGAACAATTTTTGTTTATTAGTTTTATTTGTTAGACATGCAATATTTTTGACAAAATCGACATAGAACCAATAAAATTGGTTAAATTTTGTTCAAATTACTTTCATTTTATATATCAAACATTGCAATACCATTCATTTAATATATTAAATATAGTCGTAAATAGTTAAGAAAATTTTCAAAATGATATAAAAGCTTTTATGGAAAATTTATGCAACCAAATTATTTGAGACAACGAATAAAGTAAGAAAATATAATATGATATTAAAAATTTAATGGTAAAATTGTAAATCCCAAATTTAATTGAGAGTAGTCTTTACACATTTATTCTATTTACAATGATTTTAATCAAATTTTTTAGAAAAAAATTTCGAGTTTACATAATTCAACTATTTCAGTCTCATAAATATATGTTACAATATATAAATGACTTATTTCTTTGTTTTATTTACAAATTATGTCTATATGTTATTATTTACAGTAAAAATGCTTTTATTAAATATAAGTATCAAATGCACAAACTTTTTCCATAAAACTATATTATATATTTGGATGGATGTTTTATTTTTAGTTTTGCTTCTCTTTTTGTATATTAGAGATTTTCCATTAATTATTGCAACTTAATCGATTCAACCGATTTGTAAAATATAATCTGATTTGTTTCCTTGTTAATCTAGTTTACAAACTGCCATGTTTTCTTTTAAACTAAAATGTATATATCTACATAACTAATGTTTTTGTTGATCAAAATATGGATATCAGCGTGACAGACTCTCAAGTATGGTAAACAAGAGCGAAGGCCACTCAAATCCTAGCGGCTATGCATTAGCCAATCTCCATGGTTCATCAATGTATGCATCATCTTCCAGCAATCCACATGTCACATATGGAACCTCTTCCAACCATCTGGAGCCACTAAGATTGGTTAGAGAACCATATTCTCGTGAATGCATAAACATCTCCCAGCCACCTCAGCCACGAAGGCCTCTACAACAGCAACATATCCCGCCGCCATCTCAAATGGAGAAAGTGATGATGACTGAAGCGATGAAAAATGTCGTGAGGGAGGTAATAGATCTGATTCGAACTGAAGAACCGATGTGGATCAAGTCGTCAATCGATGGTAGACTCATCATTGATCAGAAGTACTATGAGAAAGAAGTTACCAATCCTAGCCATTTTAAGAGTCCAAGTGCTCGTATTGAGTCTTCCAAGGAATTTGCGGTGATTCCAATGGGTGCTAACAACTTGGTGAAGATGCTCTTAGATACGGTACGTAATATTATTTAAACTTAATAAAAATGATATTATTAATTGTTATATATTTAAACAGACAGAGCCGTGTTCATTGCTTAAATAAAGTTGCTGCCCATACCCTTCTCACATGACAAATTTTAGAGATTACATTTATTTTTTACTTTTCTCAAATAGTTAACCAATTATATTTTACATTTATATTTATAGTAATTAACTAATTAATAATTATTATCTATATTTATTTGGTTTAATATGTTTTACATCATATTTATTTTATGATATTTTATATTTTAAGTTCATTTTATCACCGGAATTTTATTATATTTTGGTATTTTTTTACTGATTTTTTTGTTTTGTCAATATTTTTATCAAATATTTTTTGGTTAATATTGTATTTTTTATTTTTGTTATATTATTTTATCACTTAAAACTTTACATCTATATTGTATATATTTAAAATAACATAGATAAATGATGAAGACGTTTACAATCATATATTAATTTTATATTAAATTCTTATTATTATAGTTTTGTCGTTTTACTAAAATGCATGTATATAAGAAGTTTAGATTTGACCAAAAAGAGAATTTTAGATATCTCTTTTGTTGGTATATTGAGTAAATTTTTCATAAACATTTTATAGAATTTTTTTAAAGATGTATGTCTTGAACCTAAAATGTTATGCACAGCACTGTAAATAGTATATGCCATGATTATAGAAAAAATCTAGAAAACTCTTTTTTTATATAATTTCAGCTTTAATATTATAAATTGTTACAGGAGAAATGGGCGAATCTTTTCTCAACAATTGTGAGTGAAGCTACAACGGTTCACGTGCTGGAATCCACAGATCCACAAAGAGAAAACTTCTCGAAATTGGCATGAATCATATAACATTTTTCTAGTTTTATGTTTAATTCTTAATATATACATATAATTACTTGGTGAACAAACAAAAAATGGGCTTATACGTTATATAGATGTATGAACAACTGCACATACTGTCGCCATTGCTGCCACCAAGAGAGTTTACGATCCTACGATCTTGCCAACAACTAGAGGAAGATCACTGGGTGATTGCTGACGTCTCGTACCATCAAGTAGCCTTTAAGTTTCAGTTTGGGACTCCAGCTTGCTTCAAACGTCCATCTGGTTGCCTCATCCAAGCCTTGCCCAATGGTCATTCTAAGGTTTCCTCTCTTCTCATTATATATATGTACTTAGTTATTTTAAATAGTTTCATATATTACTCTTTAACTATAATTTTTATATTATGTATTGACTTAGTTTCATATATTATATTTAACTAGCGGCTAACGAGGTTCGAAAAGAAATATATCTATTTATTTAGCTTATATTATAATTTGAAGTGCCCTTTTCAGCATAATGAAAATTAGAGTGTGATTTGATCATTATACTATAATGTACCATCATATTGCTGGAAAACAAATTAGTCAAAACATGTAAAACATTTCAATTACAGTTTTGAAATACGCAGGTGACGTGGGTGGAGCACGTGGAAGTAAATGACAAAGTGCGGACACATCGGATTTACAAAGACCTCTTATGCGGCGGTTTTGGCTACGGTGCTCGCCGTTGGACCGCAACTCTTGAGAGAATGTGTGAGAGGCTGGCTCTTCGCACCGTCTCTGTATTCCCCAACACTGACCTCCCCGGAGGTAATTAAATATATATATATCAGGATCCCATGCTATATAGTTATCAATCTAGTCAAAATTACTATTTGTGATGCGTGATAGCCTAATTATTTTTATTCATAACATGTTTTTAAGAAAAAAACTCTTATACGCAAAAACGATGTTGACAAGTGAAATGAAATTGTTGACGAGTGCTAGTTTTAGCATGTAAAGGACCTTTATATATTTTCTCTCTGTTTTTAAAAAACATGTATTTTTATATTTTCATATAAAAATATATATTGTGATTATGAATTTAAAAAAAATATTAAAATATAATATTTTAATAAATTTTACAAGTTTGTAATTTATTAATATGACTTTCTATCCTTCTTTTTATATAGATGTGAAAACCTTAAAAGGACGAAGGAACGTGATGGATTTAGGAGAAAGAGTGTTGAAGAATTTCGCATGGATGCTAAAAATGACTGAAAATTCCGGTTTTTCGCAACAGACTACAACTAACAGTAGTGGAGTTAGGATTTCGACGCGGGTAAACGAAGAAGCAGGTCAACTGATCGGTGTCGTTCTCTGCGCTGGTTTATCTTTATGTCTCCCTCTCCCTCCTCTCCAGGTCTATAACTTCCTCAAAGATCTTAAGGTTCGCCACCAGGTAAGGATCTTTTGATTGCACAAGTCCATATCTAATCGGCTTTTTTATTTATTGGATACAAATGTGGTTTATTTTTACATTGTTGTTAAGTAACAAGAAATTTATTTGTTGTATGTGAAAAAATAGTGGGACGTTCTCTGCCAATTGAGTCCGGTCACTGAGGTCACTCGCTTTGTCACTGGAACAGACAATAAGAATTGTGTGAATGTCCTCCAGGTATATTAGTTTCTTCTTCTTTTTTTTTTAAGAGGATTTGCCTAATATAACATCTAAATTTTTTAATAGAGATGTTGTACATAAAGTGCAAAAATGAATGGACAGAGTCCAAGTTAAATATGTTCAGAGTTGTTTCACATTTTAGTTGTCATCAACCGCAAGTCGATTCATCCATCATCTCTATAAATAGATCATATATTCTATGTTTTCAAGTAACATTAATATTATTTTATCATGGAAGTATTTACAATACAGTTTAATGTATTTGTCATTGCATTAACTTTGATTGTTAACTAAATCTGTGTATGTATATGTTATGTAGCCTTCAAGTGCAAAGGAGAATGATGGCTTGATGATAATACAAGACAGCTTCATAGACGCATTAGGAGGTATGGTGGTCTACGCACCAGTGGATATAATGACAGCACACGTTGCCTTTTCAGGCAATGTCCATCCTTCAAACATTCCAATCCTCCCATCAGGTTTCATCATCTCCCGTGACGGCCGTCCTTCCGCCGCCGCCGGTGAGCTAGACGGTGGCCTCGACAATTGTAAGACGCTCCTCACCGTGGCTTTCCAGATTCTCGTCCCTGATACGACTGTCGGTGATCCTGACAAAATGAAAGATTCGACCACCAAAGTCGAGAGCTTGATTAGCACCACTATTCAAAGGGTTAAAGGCCTGCTTGGCTGCGGTGATGGTCAGTGAGAGCTGTTTCCACAGTTCTCAAACTATTCGGTTCTCTAATTTTAATCTTTTTTCAAATAATGTTTTTGAGTGAGAAGACTATTCTCTGATGATTCTCTATTGAATCAGACTCATATCTTTCATGCTTTTGCTTGGTTTCAAAATCTTATAATAATTTCTAAGGAAAGGCCCTTAGATAAAAAATGTTATGTTTGTTGCCAATTTGGCTTGTTTGTTTAAGATATTTTTATTTAAGATTATCTAAGCTGTTATTGCTCGTTTCAAGTATTTATTCTATTGAAATAAGTTTTATTTAATAATGTTATATGATCTTCATCAATTAGCAATGATACAGAAATATCTGAAGTTACACTCATCGCTAATTGATGAAGATTATGTAAGTTTAGGTGTGAATGTACCTCGGTCACTGTTCCTGCCAGTGAAGACACTTCAGACTAACTTCTTGTTCAGGTAAACCCTAAACCCTCCAACTCCCCAAAAAATCCAACAATTTGAGAAATAGAGAGGTTAAAATTATAAATCAACTTTCACAGTCGGACTTGTACACTCTTGCTGATGGCTTTGAGCTTTTGTGGTGGTAAACCGATGACATTTTCACAAATCATTCATGTCATCAGCAGATTATTAGGTGAGTGTTTCACTATGTAGATTATATAAAATCAAAAATACAAAACACATCTTCTATTTCTCTATGTTTAAGTTTTCAAAATTGTAAAATAATTGCCATTAAACTGGTGGTTTAGTGGTACGTAGGTTTTCGGTTGTTCTCTTCTATATTTTTACTTTGCATTTTAATATAATATTTTAATTTATATTGCCTCTTATTATATAATATTTTAATTTTAAAATTATATATGTAATTTATATTGCCTCTTATTATATAATATTTTATTATATATGTAATTTATATTGCCTCTTATTATATAATATATTATATAATAAGAGGCAATATAAATTACATATATAATAAAACAACACACATACACACAAATTTAAGATGAATTTTAGTATTATGGTATCATTTGTAAGATATGTAATATTTAAGAGTTTATTTAGTTTGTTTTAATTTGTTTTAAGTTTGTTTAATGTATTTTTATTTTGTGTGGATTTGTTTAATGTATTTTTCTATTATGTGAACTTTATTTTAATGCTATGTAATATTTATCATATTTTATTTTATTTTAATGTACTTAAGTTGTCTAAATTAAGTTTCATACATATATTTGTGAAAAACAATAATTATAAAAATCAAAAAGAAAATAAAAAGTAGTTTTGAGGTTTTTAATAGTGAAACCTCAAATTTGAGGTTTCATTATTCAAGACCTCAAAATTTGAGGATTTGAGGTTGCATTGGAATGACAAAAACTTCAAAATTTGAGGATTTGAGGTTGCATTGGAGATGTTCAAGTGATTTGAGAGTGAAGACCCACACTACGAACATTTTAAAAATTAAAGAAAGATATTTTTTTTTTTTTTTTGCTAAGAATGTTAATTTTCCATTAAGAAATATAAGGTTGTCCTACAAGGTAGTAAACCTTTACAAAAGATGCTCTGGCAAAAAAAGAATGAAAAAACAAAGCATCGATAAACTTTGAAACAAAAAAAAGTCAACACCTCAAACAAGCTCAAGGGATGACACAGAGAACAACATCGTGGGTCTAGAATTTATCTGAGCCACAATTGCATGAGACAGCCAAACTTCTTGCGCTTCCTAAAAGCGTAAATTGTATTAATGACGTGCCTGTTAATTTCTTTGAAAGCCATCTGAGGGGGAACCAAGTTCTGGTTGTGCAGCATGTTGTTTCTTTGTCGCCAAATGGTATAGGCAAGCGCTTGGATCACCAGCATACGGAGGTATGAGGGTGTATTTGCAAAGAAAGATATTAATCTCGATCTTCTTCAATCCGTTTTTAATAGAGCTACAATATCACTTTTACTTATTGGGAAAATTACCAAAAATGACTCAAAACTTGATTTGAAATGCAAAAGTAAACTCAAACTTGAATCAAATGCAAAAGTAACCTAAAAGGATATTGAAATTACAATCAGCCCCATGTGAACAAAAAAAAAACAGAATTTTTTTTACGTTTCTAACCCCCGCAAGTCTTCTGTCTAGACGACTTATATAGTACTTCTTAAAAATAATTTAAAAATTTTGTAAAAAATATTTTGATAAGTGAAAAATTGAAATCATGTAATTAACGTATGTTTAAATAAATATAAATTAAGATATAACTAAAGTTAATTGTTTTCAACATAGATGAGTGAAAGTAGTGAGTCATGATATTCTTTGGTTTAGGTTTTGCCAACATATGCTGTAGTATTGTATGTGTTCTTAGGGTTAGATTTTGGAAAGCATAAATGTTTTTTTGAAAAATTTAAAATTGACATATGTGTGTTTATTTCTGTGTATAGTTAACACTATTTAAGTATAATTTGATTTTATAACGTGGTTAGTTAGTTAATTTAGTCAATTTAGTTTAGGGTTTAGGGTTTAGGCCGACTTACTAGTAAGTCGTCTGATGCACGTTCAAACTTGACCGAACCTTTAGTTTTACCATTTTACCAATGTGCTTTTAAACATAACCAGATTTTTTACCGGGCATATATAAGATTTTTTTTTGGTTTACTGTTTCGCGAAATTTAGAAACTGTAACGTCATTTCTCTCAAAGAGGCGATTTCAAAGGCGATTTCCGACGATTCTCTGTAATCCATCATTCTCACAACCGTTTCTCACCGCCGTTATCACCGTCATTCTCACCACCTTTCTCACCGCCGCTTCCTCTATTTCAAACCCTAGCGGCGTTTGTCTGTAAACCCTAGTGGTGTTTGTCTGTAAACCCTAGCAGCGTTTGTCTGTAAACCCTAGCGGCGTTTCTGTCAGAGGCGTGTCTGTAAACCCTAGTGAGGTAAGTTAAAACGTTGTCTCTTAAGTCCACCGTTCTCACCGCATTTCTTTTTGGCAGATTCATAACCGCTGTGTCGAAGGCGACTATGGCTTCTCAGAATTTTCAGGTATGCTCTAAAAATGTCTACTGGAAGTCTTGGAAGACTTATAATTAAGTCGTCTAGAAAGTCTTCCAGACGACTTAATTACAAGTCTTCAGCTAGAAGACTTTCCAGACGACTTAATTATAAGTCGTCTGGAAAGTTTTCCAGACTTATAATTAAAATGTTATACTGGATGGTTGTGTGTTTGAGATGGTTGTCTTTCATTGTTTTGCAGACAAAAAAAATGGATTTCCAAAACTCCCCCGAAGGTTACATACATTAGGGGAAGAGCCCCCCGCAATGAAAGCTATTTCGTATCACACGAATTGTTCGAAGATGCATGCTGCTTTAAAGAAAGCTCTTCATGGTGACGAATATGAAGAGCTAAAGGAGTCAAAGTTGGGAGTTTTCATCAAGTTTAAAGAGCTCGAATTTGCTTGGGCTTCAAGGCTGGTGAACTACATGCTTGGGTTCCAGCTGGACATAATGAAGAAGTACGAGCTGTGGAGTCTAGTTAGTCCAGAACCTGTGAGGTTTTCACTATTAGAGTTTGAAAACCTCACTGGTCTAAACTGCAAGTACATAGAGGACCTTGAGAGACCGAAGTGTGATGTTACAAAGGAGATGGCTTCTTTCTGGGGGATGTTGGGAGTTCATCTCAAATCTGGGCCAACTACTGAGCAGATAATAGCAGCACTTGAGAGATGCGAAGGGTGGTCTTGGGAGGATCGCAAGCGTCTCGGGTACTTTGCCATCTTCACTGGATATATTGAAGGGAGAAAGTATTCAACCGCCACAAGGGTTAGTCTAGCAAGGCTAGTGATGGATTTAGAGCGGTTTGAGAATTATCCATGGGGGAGAGTCGCGTTCAAGGTGTTGATGGACTCTTTGAAGGGCAAAGATATTTTGGGCTGTTACACTGTTGATGGGTTTATACAAGCTCTCCAGGTTTGATGTACACAGCTTTGCCGGAATTGGGTGCTAATTATGATAATCCCATACCAAACAGACCATCTCCACCTATACTGGCTTACATGGGTGACAAAGGACGCAGATGCTTTAAAGATGCTATCTGCAGACAGGTATTTACTTCAATCCTTTACTACCATAATTAAGTCGTCTGGAAAGTTGTCTGGAAAGTCTTCCAGTAGGAAGACGTTCCAGACAAGTCTTCCAGTAGGAAGACGTTCCAGACAAGTCTTCCTACTGGAAGACTTTCCAGACGACTTTCCAGACGACTTAAATAAAAGTCTTCTGGAAAGACTTTTCTTTCCATCTTTCTTAACAGAAGACTCATATCTTATATTTACTGCAGACTACAGTGAGGAATTTTGTTGAGAAGGACTATGGTGAAATGTTTCCAAAATGGGACTCCGATGTTGAGGACCTTCCCGCGGAGAACATAATTAAAGTTATGTTTAATCAGAGACCGTGGAAGTGGACCATGGATTGCTGGGAAGTCACCGGTAATTGGGTCAATACAAAGTCAGTGGGTGTGAGTCCATCAAATAAAGCCATAGTTTTGGTTGAGGAAGAGAGTCCAAGACCTCTGAAGAAAGCTCGTAAAGAGGCTAAAAAAGGGGCACCTGCAGAGGTTAAAAAAGGGGTACCTGCAGCAGAGGCTAGTGAAAGGGCACCTGCAGAGGAGAGGGCATGGAAGTTTGCAGAGGCTAGTGAAGAGGTTCGCACAGAGGCTCTTTCAGAGGTTACTACGACTGTGCTTGGGATGACCAAAGATGACCTTGAAAGAAATTTCAAGGACATATTTGATGCCATGAGGGAAAGGTTTGGGACGTGCCTTAGGGAGATCAAGCATCTGTCAGAAACGGTGGAAGCAGTGGAGAAGAAGGTTGGTCTCACCAAACAAGGGAAATAGACATCCTCTCAACACACTACCTCTCAAAAGACATCCTCGCACGAACCCGGGGTTAGTAAAGAAGCCTCCTCTTCCGGGGTTAGTGAAAGTGTTAATGGGGAGAAGGATGAAACACCTCTGGATGAGAGTGTTAAAGAGGAGAAGGATGAAACACCTCTGGATGAGAGTGTTAAAGAGGAGAAGGATGAAACACCTCTGGCTGAGTGTGTTAAAGTGGAGAGGGATGAAACACCTCTGGCTGAGAGTGTTAAAGGGGAGAAGGGTAAGAGTGTTACCCCTGAAGATGAGTCCGCCTCTGGGAGCCTTGTTCTATTGTCCAAAAAAACATCTTCCACTCCAGCAGAGAAACATCAGCAGGTTGCTAGATATGAGTCAAAGAGGGATGCTGCTTTGGCACTTGTCCGTGAAAGACTGAGCGAAAAAGGAAACTTGCTCCCTCACAGCAATCTCCTTATACTGCTGACAAGAAAATCCCAAACAAGAAAAAGCAATCTAAAGGCTATAATCCCTTTACACCTATTGACAAGAAAAAGTTGAAGGAGCTCGCCGATTGGTTGAAAACTGATCCGTAAGTGATTGCTTTTGGCATAATAGCTCTCTTTAGTCTACAAAAACTGATTGCTTTTCAACATTTTGTGTTTGCAGTCATTATTTCACACCTCTCAAAAAGAAACCACGTACAAGTCCAACTCGGTGGTATTACGTCCTCCGGACCTCCTTATCTTGGCTGGAGGATTGTGTAAGTGGTCTGACTAAACTGATTAGTAGATGAAAACTGATTATGTTAAGGCCAAGAAGACTTTCTAGAAGACTTAACATAAGTCGTCTGTGAAGAAGACTCTCTAGACGACCTATGGTAAGTCGTCTGGTAAGTCGTCTACAAAGTTTTCTTCGTAGAAGACTTATCAGACGACTTATGGTAAGTCGTCTGCTATCTGCTGACTTGTATTATTTTATCTTCTGACTTGTATTATTTTATATGCAGAATATCGATGCTTGGATTAATGTTTTGAGGAAGAGGCACGAGGAGACGCCACAACATTTCAGGAGCGAGAGAATTCGCTTCCTTGATCATCTCTTTTCTCAACAATGGAGATTTAACTACAAGGATTTTCAGGACACGGAGCCCGATGCCTACGGTTTAGGAAGAAGACTCCCTGGTGGGGCGTGGAGTTATTATGCAGGCAAGTTACCATCATTTTTCCAGACAGACAAGGTTTGAGGGACGGATATTGATGATATTTATGCGCCAGTGAACTACAACGACAGTCATTGGATTGCTATGTGGATATCGATCCCTAAGAGAGACATTGTCGTTTGGGACAGCATTCGTTCACATATCTCCGGTGAAGAACTGGATGTGGTAATGGAGTCTTTTCTCTACATGCTCCCTTATCTGTTTTTTGAGTGCGCTACCATTGTACAACGTGACCAGTTATCACTGGAGCCATTCACATATGAGACACCAACCGATATCCCTCAGGCCAGAGCTGGTGATTGTGGCGTGTACACTCTGAGGTACATTGAATGTCATGCTCTTGGGATGCCATTTAACCAAAAAGACTTTGCTAAGTCCAACGCGAAGTCTATGAGGGATAAGATGGCGGTGGATATATTTAGTGAGCTTCCTGACCAGCATGTGAATGAAAACAAGGACCTTGCTGAAAACCTTGGAACATATGATACTTGAACTTGTAATGTACTTGAACTTGTATTTTTAATGTAGTTAGACGACTTATGATATACTGGACGACTTATGATATAATGATACTTGGAACATATGATACCTAACATAATACATAGACTAAACACAAATTCTTAATACATACACAATTAGACGACTTAACATTATACTGGACGACCTAACATTATATTGGATGACCTAACAGAATACATAGACTAAACACAAATTCTTAATACATACACAATTAGACGACTTAACATTATACTGGATGACCTAACAAAATATTGGACGACCTAACAGAATACATTAGACGACTTATATGAAGGTCGTCTGGAGGACTAAACATTAGACGACTAACTTTAAGGTCTCTTGACGACTTACTTGAAAGTCGTCTGGAGGAATAAACTCTGGACGACTTACTTGAAGGTCGTCCGGATGACCTTCAAGTTAGTCGTCTAGTGTTTCCTTACTAAACCACTTTTCCAAAACCACTTTCCTAGCTTCTCCCTTATGTACTCCAATAGGAACTGAATCGGAAATCCTCTAACTCGCTTTAGTGCGGAATTAATAGATTCTGCGATGTTGCTTGTTTTTATGTTGTACATGTCCCCCTGACAATAAACCCTTGACCATAGATTGACATCGGCATTCTCTAAATACGTTGCAAGATCCGGGTTTGCACTCCGTATCTCAGCCATGTACCGGTCAAAATCTGAAACCGTATGGGCATAAGCAGCACCTTTCACCAAGTACAAGAGATGTTTCCCTTTATACTTTTTGACAATGTTATCTTGAAGGTGATAATAACATATTCCTCGGGTTGCCCAAGGAAACACCTTATCACACGCACTTTTAATGGCTGCATGCCAGTCGGAGACTATCACCAGAGGCTGCTCATCAGATACACAACTAGCCAATTTTGTGAAAAACCATTCCCAAGAAGGGTCATCTTCAGCATCAACGATCCCAAAAGCCAATGGAAATATCTGAAAATTCTCATCCTGTGCGGCTGCAACTAACATAGTACCTCCATACTTCCCACTTAGGTGAGTCCCATCCACCACAATTACCCCTCTCTGATACTTAAAACCTCTTATAGAATCTCCAAATGAGAGAAATAGATACTTAAATCTATTGATAGAATCAAGTTCTATAGCCGTGATAGAACCGGGATTTTCTAAGGAGATTTGCTCGAGATATGATGGCAGACGCGAATACCCATCTTCTGCTGATCATCTCACCAATGTTTGTGCATATAACAGTGCTCTGTATGAAGTGGTGTAATCAAGTGTCATGCCAAACATGTTCTTCATTGCATCAGTGATATGCTGCGGATTCAACACATCAATGATACCAACACGATCAATGAAAAGCCTACCAACATACTTCGGAGTACAGTGTCTCCGTTGAGCGATTCGGTCTCCCACTGAGCATGTATGTGTTTCCACATACTTTGTTACCCAAAACGTATTTGTTCCATGTTTCACACTCGCTCTGATCTTCCATCCACAACCACTAACCCGACATGTTGCCACAAGGAGAGTTTTCGTTGACTTGTATATTCTGAAGGAGAACTTACACCTAACTGATGTCAACCGCAGCTCTGAAAGTAGTGCATCCTTCCTAACAAAACTCTGGTTGACGTAGATATTGTTACCATTCGATCTTTCTCCTTCAATAGCATATGTCTTTTCGAATTCTTCAAAACACATATCATCATCTTCTTCCAAATCCTCATCTTTAACTTTTCCATAAACACTGTAATCCTCACCATTCTCGTCCACTTCAGCAACAATAGAGATATCAACATCCTTCTCCCCATCATCCTCCTCCCCATCATCCTCCTCCACATCATGATTTTCATCTTCAACCAATTCATCATCATCTTCAAAACATTCATCAACTTCATCATCTTCATCGTCTTCTTCCCTTTCCTCTGAAACCATTTCCATCTTGCTACGGCTTGATACATAAAGCCGTACTCCATGCGTTTTGGTTATCTCGAGCAAGTTTCGAACTTGTCTATCACTTGTAACATGAATAGGAGGGGTGTCTGGAGCCTGCATCATTTCCGCTGGTAACAAGTAGGTTATCTCCACAGATTCTGTGCTCATGTCCAGGTTATAATCTTCTTGAACCATTGCAACAAGTTCAGCATGTGTCGAACTTTCACTCAACAAAAATAGTCTCGCTCCTTTGAAATCATCAACCATAAAATTCCAATAAAAATCTTTCAAAAACCATTCTCCATACACTGCATGTAACTTACGCAACATCTGCAAAAATTCAATATAAAACACATTAGTAAACATAGAGAAAATGAAAGTTTACTAAACATTGACGCAGACGATTGACGGTTAAGTCGTCTGGAAGACATAGACGACTTACAAGTAAGTCGTCCAAATAGGTCATTTTTGCAATTGACTTTAAAATGGGACGACTTACTTGTAAGTCGTCCAGATTTGTTTGTTAAAAAAAAAATTCTAGATGACCAGGATAAACGGGTTAGTTTTGCATTTGACCGAGTTGTGTCAGATATTTGACTTTTCATGGACGACTTACTAGTAAGTCGTCTCTGGGAAATCAAAAATTTCAATATTTTGTTAAGGCTAGACGACGTATATGTACGTCGTCTCAGGTTATTTTGCAATTCGAAAATAAAACTTAAATATTTAAATTTTTCCAGACGACTTAGTGAAAGTCGTCTAGGTAGAGGACTTACTTGAAAGTCGTCCGAGATAAGCAAGGTTTGACCAGAATCTCGGAAAAAAATCTGGACGACTTCTCTTATCCTGGACGACTTTAAAGAAGGTCGTCTGACTAGACGACTTCCAAGTAAGTCGTCTGGGAAAAGTTAAATATTTAAGTTTTACTTTCCAATTGCAAAAGTAACCTGAGAAGACTTACGGGTAAGCCGTCTAGCTTTAATAAAATATTTGAATTTTTGTTTTCCCAGAGACGACTTACTAGTAAGTCGTCTAGGAAAAGTCAAATATCTCCCACAATTCGGTCAAATGCAAAACTAACCCGTTTATCTTAGACGACTTACAAGTAAGTCGTCTATAATTTTTTTCTTAACAAACAAATCTGGACGATTTATAAGTAAGTCGGCCGTTTGCTTAGAAGACTTACCCGTAAGTCGTCTTCAGCCAGACGACTTACGGGTAAGTCTTCGACGCGAACAAATCTGAAAAAAATTCAATTTCATACCTTTAACTAGTGAGATGACTTCCTAAGCACACATAGTCTTCTCCAACCACCCAGAACCTCAAACGAAAGTAACCTACGAAGAATAGTATGCTTGAATGGCTCTACCAAGCATAAAAATTTTAAAATCAAAAGCTTGAGTTTTTTGGATGAATATGGAGACAAAGTTAAAGAGATGTTGTTTTTTTGTTCATAACATTTATTGCCAATCAATTTTAGGTAGTGTCAATCAATTTTAGGTGCATTAAGAGCTTCAAATTGGTTGTTCATGGTGGTTGTGTATTGATGGCAATGGCAATATTGTAAATATTTGAAGATGATGAGGTTAAGAGAATAAAAATGTCATTTTCAGAAGAAAAAAATAAGAAAAAAATCTGTGGCATTTTCGTAAATAATGTGAATATATGAGGTGAATTGGACAAAAGAAATGACAAAAAAAAAGAGAAAAGTTAATTTTGTGTTTGACTTTGAGTTTTGAGTTAAATTTGCAAATAACCCTTACTTGTTTATTGATTTCAGGTGTTTGTAGTTGGACTTTACATATTAGTTTCTCGATCTTGTAAATATGTGCCTACTGTCTTAATTCTTTAAACGCATATAACTTATAAGATTGTATGCACCATATTTACAATTACAAGATTGACAATCTAATATGTAAAATCACTAGAAGCAATTGAAAACCATAAATAAATAAAAGTAGTACCATAGTTGGACTAAAAATGGATTGAAAAAGAGTCTGATTAATATTTTTCACCTTAATTTAAAAACGCTTGTACTGTACCGATTGAATTCGTTTAAGAGTTATATGAAACAATTGAAAACCATAAATAAATAAAAGTAGTACCATAGTTGGACTAAAAATGGATTGAAAAAGAGTCTGATTAATATTTTTCACCTTAATTTAAAAAACGCTTGTACTGTACCGATTGAATTCGTTTAAGAGTTATATGAAACAATTGAAAACCATAAATAAATAAAAGTAGTACCATAGTTGGACTAAAAATGGATTGAAAAAGAGTCTGATTAATATTTTTCACCTTAATTTAAAAACGCTTGTACTGTACCGATTGAATTCGTTTAAGAGTTATATGATATTTCTGCTTATATCTTCGGTCTCACATTAACTAGAGAACCAAAACCTGTTGAATCTAAACCTATGTTATTCTCTCAAACACAAGAAAAATAATTGCAAGAGATTTTTTTCTTTTTTGTATTGAGGCGAGTACTTCAATTTGGAATTATGTTATCATGGCTTTATATAGCCCAAAATCCGAACGTTGGCAATAATAATGGAAATTGGAAGAAATTTAATTTTAATGATTTGCATTTAGGTTATGTTACAAAATTAAAATTATTTTTGCATTTACCCCACTAACCCAAGTTGACCATCATAACTACAAAATACTATATTTTCCTTATTCTATTATTTAACTTTGTTAACCAAAAGTTTAATCTATATACTAATTTTCAATACATGATATAAAGTCCGATCCGTAGATCTTTTTTTCTACAAGCAACTTTGCTGTGTTTTCTCCACTTAAATACAAGAAAAATAAATCTCATATTCCAAATGTGAGATACTTTACAAGTAATACACTTTAGATATTAATTTCTCATTCAAACAAACTTATTTACACTTTACAAACAGCCACTAGTTACGTTTTATCTGCTTTAACATATGAAGCAAAAATGTTCGCTACATCTGACTGGAAAATTCAAATTAAGATGGAGACTATTTTGTATTCCATTTGTTTCATATTAAGTTTCATATTAAGTATCGTTGTAAAGATTCTTTTTATTATAAAATAAGTGTCGTTTTTGACTTTCGATGCAAAATTTATTAATTTTATAGTGTAATTTATTTTTCTATTGGTTGAAATATGGTTAGGTGTATAGGTAATTGTGTTTTTATAGAAAATATGCAAAATTAATAATTTTTTTAATTCATATACACAAAAATAAAATGACACTTAATATAAAACAAAGGTAGTACAATATGTTTTAAGAGAAAATAATTATTCTAACTACATTATAATGGTTATAATAAGTTGAATTTGAACCCGGTTACAAACTTTACAACTCCGGAGGGGTAAATCGGAATCTGGTTACAACTCCGGCCTACCGAAAAAACAGTGACTCTTACTAAACAAAGAAGATCAATCCAAGCTAATACAAAGAAAAAAGGAGAAAGGGTTGTTGGAAAATTTAGTAAATACATATTACTACATTAAATCAATTTATATTTTTGCTTAATCTATTTATATTTAGTAAAGCAATATTTTTTGAGTACAATTATTTTAAAATTATGAATTGTTGTTTACGGAGATCCAAATATGCATGTAAAACAAATATATATATTAAAAAAATATTAAAACAAATACTCACGCATCAAAGTTAACTGGTAAAAGGTTTACGGCTATGAGTATCGTTACCTAGGTTGGAATCCCGGCTATTAGAATAATTTATATGTGGTGCTTCAGCGTTCGAGACCGAAGACCGTTCAAAGTAAGATACATGATGCCCAGTGTATGCTAGGTTATTTTCCCCTTCGTTCTCTAGTCCGAACAGGTGGAACGAGGATATTGAGTTAGCAAAAAAAAATGAATCTCATAATCTCTCACGAAACCTACCCCGATCACCCAGGACCTCGTAGTCCAGTGGTACATGCCCCGAGCTGGGGGGCTCAAACTGGGAGGTCAACTGTTCGACTCGCGGGGAGGGGTAGGCGTGTCCAGAGCCCTAAACGGTACATGCAAAGGCTGACGCCGGGTCTAGGTGGTGGGACGTAAGTTCAACACCTGATTAATAAAAAAAAAAAAAAAAAAAAAAAACACCTACCCCCATCACAAAAGAAAAAACAGCCAAAAAAGTAAGAGTGTACTTTTCGAAGCTTCTAGGTCCATCACGTACACTTGCATAAGTGTTTTCTCAAACCCCAAAAAAATCCATCCCCAACATAAATATCGGCATAAATTTCAAATATTTCCCACTCCTGATAAATGTTGGAATAAAACAATTAAAAGGTTACCACAAAATTATGGAAAGTCGGCAATTTTTCAGCTAAATGACGCGAAAATTATATCTTCGATTTTCCAACGGTTATCTTTGCCATCCACGTGTCACTACCACCTCCTAGTTCATCTGCTTTCTTCAAATTACGACGCTATCCCTTGCGTAACAGCCTCTACTTTCATCAGTTTTAACGAGAGGAGGATATATCTGTCAATTAATATCCACGCTCAACGATTATTTATCTATCTATTTGATTCATTGCTTGCTGCGAACCAAACATAAACATACAGACAGACACAAAAATGGCGACTGTACCTCTGTTCACCCAGTTTCCCTGCAAAACCCTAGTTTCAACCTCTACGAACACTAAACTCCAATCAAAATCTCCGACTCTAGTGTCCGTAAACTCAATTAACCGGTGGTCGGAGGTTGGAACAACCGTTCACCGGTCGGATTTCAAGGTCAGAGCAACGGACGTTGACGACGAGTGGGGTCCTGATGCGTTAGAGAGAAGTTCTAACGTATCGGTTGCGGAGAAAGTAGCTGAAGAAGCCATCGAATCCGTGGAGGAGACGGAGCGGCTAAAGAGATTGTTAGCTGATTCTTTGTACGGGACAGATCGTGGTCTAAGCGCATCGAGCGAGACGAGAGCGGAGATCAGTGAGCTCATCACGCAGCTCGAGTCCAAGAACCCTAATCCAGCGCCCAACGAAGCTTTGTTTCTCCTCAGTGGCAAATGGATTCTCGCGTAAGTTATATCTTGCCGTGGAAAACATTAGTTCGGTTCGTTTAAAATTGTGCTGGATTGGTCGGAAACAAATTTGGTTAAGTATTCGGTTAGGTAGTTTGTGAAAATTCTGCCATAGTTATTTGGTTTTGGTTAGATTTTTTTGTTAGCTTTTTTTATTTATTTAGATTTATTAAAAACTCGCTTAATTTGTTTTTTTTTTTAATAAAGAATCTATTGTTTTTTTTGTCGAAATTTGGTTTAAAATCGTTAGATTTTGGTTTTATTTGTATTTTATAAGAAATCTTCGGATGCTTAACCGGTTTGCCTAATTGAACCAAATTCAAAACACAACCAAAAATTCGGTTCAGTACGTTTCAAATCCGCATAACTAATTATTACTCCCTTAGTAACATTATCGTTTAGGTTTATCCACACAAATTTTAAAAATATTTTTCTGTATAATTTTTAATTAAAACATTATTATTTATAAACTTAAATACAGTTTAATTTATAAAAAATAAAATAATAATATAAATTAATAAAATACGTAATGAAATCATAAAATGAGATTTTGTTTGAGACGAAAATTTTATAGTACAATCACAAATAAATTAAAAACGGAGGAAATATTAATCACGTGATTAATTAACTAGATTAGTGAAGCATCCTGCCTGCCATGTCAAGAACTTAATCCTCAATGTTAATCTCTTTGCAGCTACACATCGTTCGTTGGTCTGTTCCCGTTGCTCTCACGTAGAATCTCACCGTTGGTCAAAGTAGATGAGATCTCACAGACCATCGACTCCGACAGCTTCACCGTACAAAACTCTGCCCGGTTCGCTGGTCCCCTTGCCACCACATCCTTTAGCACCAACGCTAAGTTTGAAGTCCAAAGTCCTAAACGCGTCCAGGTTCATCATCAGGCTATCACTTTATCTTTAATACTTATTATAAATTAGTAGAATTGTTACATGACAGACTCTATAACTACAAATGTGTCCGAGTTTTGCATAGCCTAATTGAGGTTTTTGTTTTGTTTGCTTGTAGATCAAGTTTGAGCAAGGTGTTATCGGGACTCCTCAGCTAATGGATTCGATCGAAATCCCTGAGTTCGTGGAGGTTCTTGGTCAGAAAATCGATCTCAACCCCATTAGAGGGTTACTCACATCGGTCCAGGACACGGCTTCTTCAGTGGCTAGAACCATTTCAAGCCAACCACCGTTGAAATTCTCTTTGCCTTCAGACAGAGCGCAGTCGTGGCTGCTCACTACTTATCTCGACAAGGACCTTCGGATCTCGAGAGGCGACGGCGGAAGCATCTTTGTGCTTTTCAAAGAAGGCAGCTCTCTCTTAAACCGTTAAAATGTATAGTAAAGTATATAGAGCCATGTCTGTATTTAATAGTCTTGTAAGTGTTATTGTTGGAGAGTTGTGATGGTTTTTGTATATTCAGGGTTTAAATGTTGGTTAATTAAGTTATAAAAGGTGTCTGATTCAGTCTGTTATTACTTAGAAAACCGGTTTGATACTCGAGGCTTCTAAGTTCATGTGCATTTCTTATCTTGTTTTCTACTGTCCTCTCGACCATGGAACATTTCTCCATCGCCATCATCACTATGAACTTAGTGTTAATTACTCTTTCTTGTCATCTTTGGTTGTCTGATCTTCTCTTGATGTGTTGCTTCTTGTGTCTCTCTGATCATCTATAATAGCTTCTTCTGAACCATGTAGTGTGTTCCGCTAGAAACAGACCAGGGCTGATCAGAAAATCTAGAATGCTTGTCTGATTCCACGGACGATTAAGAAGATGAAATGCCATAGTCTCGCTTCGTTGCTGCAACACAAATCTCTGCAGAATCTTGATTTTCTTTTTCCTTTTTGTGTGTTTGTTTTGTGTGATGGTTTGTTCTGTTTTTTGCTACTTTTTTTTTTGTTTTTCAAATTATGCTATGTTTGTGATTTTCTAAAAAAAGGAATAAAAACTAGTATACTTTGGGATAAAATGCAGCATGCAATGGAAGGATGATGATTATGAGCAAAAACCATAACAAGACAAAACACATGGTTTAGTCTACTAAAGGCATCTCTAATCTCTAATGGAACACTTTTTTTCAATATTTTATTCTAAAATAAGATAATTCTATTATGAAGTAATTTTTGTTCCAATGATGTTACTCTATAGTAAAGTTATTACTTTTATTTTAGAATATAAAGAGAAAATAGAGTGGCATTGAAGATGGTTTAAATATAAATAAAAGTCTCCCGACAAAAGTAAGTCCCCAGTTAGTTTAAGTAAGGCTGCGAATAACATAATTATACGAAATAACAAGAAGGGTGTTCAATGTTAGATATTTAAGTGTATAGGTGTAATGTATCTAGTGAACCATTGCAATTGTTTGTATGAACAATTGCAATCATATATAAATCATTGCAACTTTTGGTGATTAACCATTGTAACTTTTTACTAACCATTGCATCTCTTGATGAACCGTTGCAACCTTTGGTGATAAACCATTGCAACCATTGATGATCAAAATCTTTGGTAAATAATCATTGTGACTTTTGGTCAACCATTGCAATTGTTGGTGTTAATAGTTGCAAATATTGATGCTAACCATTGCAACCCTTCATACTCTATATAAGGAGTTGTTGGCATTAGCAAAAGGGAGATGGAATCACAAATTGAACAAGATAGAGAAGAGTAGGAACTAGTAGTTAGTTAGAGAGAGAGAGAGATTCATTGTTCGAAGATCATCAAAGATCTTTGAAGAAATATACATATAAGCATTAAAATTCTATTTGTTATTCTTGTATCTTAGCCTAGAACAAGAATGTGACTTTGATTGTTTATCCTACAAAGGGATTTCGTGTAACCCAAATGCTTGGAATAGGGTCGAAATACTCTTTAAAGAAAGTGACCTCCGTGCGCGATTCAATCATTATCCAAGTATATAATTCACAACTTCCGGGTTACAACCCAATATATAACCAACAATCTCAAAGAATATTTTCTTGTGAATTATGGTTGTGGTATATGTGCGAGAGATGACATCGAAGTTTGGAAAGTTGAAAGTGCTTGAGAGAATATACTTTCGAAGATGGAGCAAGAAGAGAAAACAATGGAGAATAATAAACATTGTTATATTCTCAAAGGTATGTTAGTTTCATTTTAAATAATATTTTAATGATGATCGAAGATGGCATCATCCAAGGGATGCAAATGGTTCGTCACCCTAGGTGATACATCCTAGATTCGGAAAGGATCACTTAGACGGTTTTGAAGGATATGAACTCGCCAAAAGGGAGAACTGATAGGTTGAATGGTGACACAAAAGGTTGCGGATGGCCCGATGATACTACCAGAGCTTCGTCGTTGCTTGATGTGACGCACAAGTCCAACGAACGAAGGTTTGTTTACTCGGAGATAACCTCACCAAGAAACAAAAAAGTTCTAAACAAAGAACAAAGAGATAAACTCAAATAAAAGAAGAAAATTGATTGATTTGTTTCTGTAGAATGGTTACATATTTATAGTAGCAAAGGCATATGAAAGGACTTAGAATTTTGTGGAAAAACATGCATAGAAAAATGCAAACAAAGACTTAACTAAATTATTGTTTTGACTGAAACTTTGACTACCTCTTGATATAGCCACGACCAGAACTTTGAAAAGTGAAGAATATGCTCCTGATATGGGCCAAGACATGTTATTTTGAGGCCTGGTCGAAATCCATCTTTTCCCTTAGCCAATATTTTATCGGTTTCTCCATTTGGCCCAAACAAGTCTGTTTTTGAATATTTTCGAAAACCATCAAGCCCAATGCTTTCTTGGAAATTTGAATCATGAATAATATCCTTTGGCATGATTGAATTGGTCGTTGGTCCATCAGAAATAAGGTTAGCCATTTTCAGTTTCTCGGGTGGTCGTACGAGCTCAGAAGATCGAACTAGCTAGCTCAGCTCGTCCAAATGAGTGTCAATCCAGCTCAGCTCATCTAGGAAAGTGTAATTCTAGCTCACTTGAGTATTCATCTCATCTAAGATAGTGTCAATTAGCTCATCCAACTCCAAGACAGTGTCGGTCCAGCTCACTTGAATGCGCACATGTCTGAATTCACGAGAACTAAAGATCACCTGGTTTGTAAATGACATAACCCTACATATGAACTCCTTTTGATCTGATTCTTCTTCAAGGAGATCCATAATTGATTTGAGAACATTCTCCAAGTGATTTCATGCGTAAAAGCCTCGTGGTTTGAAAGATATGAGTCAAACAATGAGCATATATCTTTACTGCTTCCCATGATCAAGCCATGCATGTTTGTTTTGCCCGGTGTCCTATCCAAGGGCGCATCATTCCCTCCCTCTTGAAAAGGATTTGACCTCAAATCCATTTTACCTGTATCAAAAGAAAATGACTCAGACAAAACGAATTTTAAAATCATATAAAATTCAATGAAGGAAATTTTTGGACAGAAACTTCCTTGGAGTTTCGAACTTGTTTTCCTCAAGTACTTCCAGTTGCAAGTTTCTGTCTTATAAGACCTTTGTCGTTCTCTTGTGCTTGCTCTCCTTGGGGATTGATCATGACTATCCTATTCTTTCAAAACAACTAGAGAAACCACATCAAATCTGCGAAAGAAATAATCAAAGGATTTCTCTATCCTTAAGATATCGAAAACATGATTCAAGATCTTAGGGTAATCATCAAGCACATGGGTAAGCATTAAGCAAGAAAAATGAGTGCAAATCATTGGTTTACTTGTTTTAAAATCAAACAAAGCTTTAAAACAGATAGGAAAAGAATGAGAAAGTGCTAATTTCGAAATCTTCTCAACATGAACGAAATCAAATTGATTCTCTGGTCTAAACAGTTTCAGTTCATGCTTTTTCCAAATCCAAGTTTCTTTCAATGCACAACTCAATGAAAATAAATCATGAAAAGATTTATGAAAAACGTTTTTGTACCAAGTAAAGGTCTGTTCTTGAATAGAAATCCTTGTGTTAACAATGTTTTTATGATGAGTAGAGACAATCAACTCATGATCCTTACAGTGCTTTTGGCTTTCACAAGGAATTGGCTGAGAAATTGCCTTTGGTTCAGTGCTCACTGATTGCTCCAACAGTTTCTTTGGTGTTGAACTCTTTGGTGTCTTTTCTGTTTGGGTTTCTTTCAATTCATCAGAATGAGAAGAATGAAGAAAACACTTAATCTCCATGAGCACTTCTTTGGTGATTTGATTCCTGACATGACACTTAACAAATTTATCAGCACAAATAAAACTAAAAGTTTTTGAATTACCTCTAGTTTCTTGGTTAAGTGATGAATTTTGTTGTCTTCGGTCTAGCCGATTTTTCCTTAGAATAAATTGGCTTTTGGCTCAGTGCTTCAGATCTTGAGAATGGGGACGTGTATATGCTCTTGCTGTAGCTCTCCTCCACGGCCTGAAGTGATGGTAACAACCTTCTCTCGCAGTCATCATAGCATCGGTTTCTACTGAACCGATCAGCAAGTTCTCTAGGCCGTTGGAAGTTTCTGTGATTATCACGCCTACAACCATGATCTGCTCCATCCCTCAAGTACATGCATTTCTAAATCTCAGGCTGATGATCTCGGTTAATTCTTTCACTTTTCTGAGGCTGAACCTGTTTATCCTGGACATATGTCCAAGATATGTGCTTGTTCAAATCAAATATCAAAGTCTCTTTCCAAAGAATATGTAGCACACATTTCAACTTTTCAAAATGCACATCAAAGTAAACATTGCAGACCAGAATGGTATCAAGGCATGAAATAATATTGAGCATCTTCAAAACGTGTCTATCCTTCTCAAAACCAGAACACAAAAGAGTAAGTTCAGATTGAGAAACACTCAACAAAAGCTCAATACGTTTTTTAAAGAATGTGTTGTAAACCAAAATATCACCAAAGCTCAAAACATTACAATTCTCAAGCAATGATCTCAGCACAAGCCAATGTCTGTCAGTTTCAACACACAAATTATCAGGCTTCAGAACAGTTTCACAAAAATCGGATTTAACTCTAGGTGATTGCTGCTCCAGCAAAGTCTTAAGCATGAACTCGTCCAAGGCACAAAAGGATGCAAACAAATTACCAGTGATCAGTGCATGCCTATAAGAACTCAGATTAAAGCCATATTTTTTGAAGACAAATGAATCAAATGATTTTCTAACAAAGAAAACCGGCTGTTGCAAAATCAGCTCTAATGACTTTTCAAGATGATCAAAACCTTTGCTATGTTTCAAAAACTGATCAAAACTTAAAACAAGACCAGAATTGATGTCATTTTCAAGTTGAACACGTGTTTGATCAAAAAGTTCAGTAGGTTCAAACACTTTACAAGAATTAAACATGTTTTCGAAAACAGAATCTGAAACACAAAATTCTTTTACTTTGTCAAAACCAAAACGTTTCACATCTTGAGAACTGATCTTAACAAACAATTCAGGCAGAGAATTAATCAAATCAGATTCCTCACAGTGCTTTGTGAACAAAGGAGTAGGAGCTGTGCCGGGATCAAAGGAAAGACGATTCTCTATGTTGTTGGATGTTATGCTTGATGCTTCCTCATCAAAGTTTGGACCAAGTTCGTATTCTTCATCAAATATGGGACCAAGATCATTGTTCAAATGTATTGTAGTGCCAAGAAGCGGTCTTGGATGTGGATAGTCGAATGGCTCTTCCTCAAAATCATCGGAAACTAGAACAAGACTACTCGGATGCTCCGGTTCAAAACATGTTAGTCCCTTAGTCTCTTCATCATCAAACATAAGATCAGATTTTGGAGAAGGAAGATCACATTCATCCTCACAAATGATCAAACTTTCCAAAGGCTCTTCATCATATTCATCAAAAATGGGTAAAGAATCTAAAATATTTTTTAGCTCTTCAAAGTTGTTTTCAGATTTACCTTTGGGTTCTTCACTGATGAATATTGATGGTTCAGCTACAGGTGAACGTGTGGTTGTGCTCTTCGTGTGGATCTTGCTGGTGTCCTTAAGTGCTTTCATCATCTCGTTCTTAAAGTTTTTACAGATCTCTTGGACATCAGATCTCTTGGACATCAAACTGACGAAAAAGCCTCATTTGATCAGCTTCATCTCTAGACGTTTTGAACTGCTCCTTGCACCTCCTGTTTGGCATCTTATGTGGTCTTCTTAGGGTTGGGCTTTCCTGCACAGTAACAAACTCATCAAAAATATTCAACAAATTTTGAGATGAAGTTTGAGAAATAGCTTGTCGTTTGGATGTTTCTTTGCCACTTTTCTTGTGAAGACCAAACATCTTTATCCTGAAAATTACTTAACACAAAAGGTTAGCAAATAAAAATCCTCACTCTCTCAAGTGTTTAATCTCACTCACTCAAGTGTTTCACTCAGAGTTTGGATGGTCACTCATGTTGACATGAAGAAATCATGGATCCCTAAAACATGGTTCCCAAAATTATGGACCTTGTTTATGGGAGCTCATGAATTCATGGATCCTTAAAACATGGTTCCCAAAATTATGGACCTTGTTTATGGAAGTTCATGAATTCATGGACCTTGTTTATGGAAGATGTCTTTTGTATTCTCTATATATTACAATGTATTTGCAAAGAAATGAATCAAGGAAATAAGTTTCTCTCCTTCTTATTCTTATTTGTTCTTGAGTGTTCTTGAGTGTTCTTGAGTGTTCTTGAGTGTTCATACTCTTTCTCTTCATAAATCATCAATTCTAACATGGTATCAGAGCTTTAAGCTCCTACTTCATTCCGCAAACCTTCTCTATCCTTCTCTTTTATTCAGCAAAGCTTTTATGTTATTCTCATTCCGCAAATCATAAAAATGGAGAAGGAAAACATAATTTCCGTGACCCTTGAGGGTCCTAATTATCTCTCATGGTCAAGAGTGGCCAGAATCACCTTGGGATGTCATGGACTTTGGGACAGCCATATCATGAAGGCTGGAACTTCAAAGAGGATGGCTGAAGAAGATAGATATGTGAAAAACCACAACCAATGGGTTCAAGAAGACCAACAAGCTCTGGCTCTCATCTGTAACTCCTTGTCAAAACCAATCCTGAAGATCAATTCTCACATCAAAACCGCCAAGAGACTATGGGAGAGTCTTCAAACCGCTTATGGGTGTTTATGGGAGAGTCTCCAAACCATCTATGAGAACGACCGGTTCCTCAGCTTTCTCCTACACCTAGATTCATCATTCAACACACTGATAAAGAATTTCTTTACTGGAAAAAGATTCCATGCCTAGATGATGGTGATCCTCTCAAAGGCCAGCCGGATAAATGTAAACCCAAGGAGCAGCAAGCAATTCAAGGGAGAACCATGTATTCTGCTCACATGGGTGATTCAACTGAAGACATGTGGAGAAATCAAGTTGGTACGACCTCATCTGATGATTTTGTGACCAGAAAAGACGCCAATTCCTTTATCTGGAGCACTGTCTTGGCTCTCATTGCTTCCAAGAAGGCTGGTACACATTCTCTTGACTCTAAACCTATCATAATAGATTCAGGAGCAAGCCATCACATGATTTGTGATAGAAACTTGATTAGTAATATCCAGCCTGCCGTAGGGAATGTAGTCATAGCAAATGGTGATAAGGTGAAGATAAAAGGGATAGGGAACCTTAAAGTGTTTGATAAGGAATCTACTGCCTTGTATATGCCTGGATTTTCATCTAACTTGTTATCAGTAAGAAGGGCTACGATTGATTTGGGCTGCCAAGTTGTGTTCAGACCAGATGAAGTTGAGTTTCAAGACCTGAAGACAGGAAAGGTCATTGGAAAAGGGCACAACCATCAGCAGATGTATCATCTTGAGAGGAATATGGTGCCAGAATCATCTATGACTCACTGCCTGGCTAGCACCGTTAATGGCGCTGAGAACACAATATGGCATGCCAGATTGGGACATCCCCATACAAGAGCTCTAAACCTGATATTCCCTGGAGTGGTGTCTAAGAATGAAGAGTGTGAAGCCTGCATATTGGGGAAGCATTGTAGGACAGTCTTTCCACGGTCTGACACCACCTATGAGAGTTGCTTTGACTTGGTTCACTCTGATGTATGGACGGCTCCATGTGTGTCAAGGGAGAATCACAAATACTTTGTCACCTTCATTGATGAAAAATCCAAATACACTTGGTTGACACTGATTCAGTCCAAGGATAGGGTGTTAGACGCCTTCAAGAATTTCCAAGCTCATGTCTCCAACCACTTCAATGCCAAGCTGAAGATCCTCAGATCAGACAATGGTGGAGAATACACAAGTCATGCATTCAAACAGTACCTGGCTCAACATGGAATTATTCATCAAACAAGCTGTCTATATACTCCTCAACAAAACGGAGTTGCTGAAAGGAAGAACAGACACCTGATGGAGGTAGCCAGATCAATGATGTTCCACACCAATGTTCCAAAAGATTCTGGAGTGATGCGGTGGTGACTGCTACTTATCTGATCAATAGGACTCCAACTCAAGTCCTCAAAGATCTATCACCGTTTGAAGTCCTTAACCAGACCAAGCCGGCTTTGGACCACTTACGGGTGTTTGGATGTCTCTGCTTTGTGCTGATACCAGGGGAGCAGAGAAACAAACTGGATGCCAGGAGCACAAAAGCGATGTTCATTGGCTACTCTCCAACACAAAAGGGGTATAAGTGCTATGATCCAGTAGCCAGAAAAGTTTTAATATCAAGGGATGTGAAGTTTGTGGAAACAAAGGGATATTATGAGGTGAAGAATTGGGATGATCTGAGGGACTTACCGCAATCAGAAAGAGCCACAAACCTCAGAATCATTTT
Organism: Moricandia arvensis; assembly: GCA_905132765.1. Taxonomy (NCBI): domain Eukaryota; kingdom Viridiplantae; phylum Streptophyta; class Magnoliopsida; order Brassicales; family Brassicaceae; genus Moricandia; species Moricandia arvensis. The sequence continues at coordinate 102,550 of CAJHQP010001547.1, forward strand.
GGAGAACTTCGGCATTGGCATGTCTCCAGCAACTCAAGAAACAAGAAGGAATATCCCTGAAGCTACTGCATCTGTTCCAGAAGCTGTAGTTGAAGAAGATGTGATTAATGAAAATGAAAAAATTGTCCATCCTGACCCTGAAAGGGGAATCAACAAGAAGCTCATGATCAGGATGAGACCAAATCAGAATCAGTTCCTGAGACTCAAGATCAAGTTCCAGAAGAAACAAATGAGGCAGCACCTGATCAGATACAGCCTTTGCGAAGGAGCACAAGAATCAGGCAACCGAAAGTCTACTTCAATGCTAAAGCTGTGGCACATCCAGTGAGTGCAGTATGCTCGCTTGCTCAATATCCAGAAGAACATCAAGTCTTCATTGGAGAATTGGATCAAGAGTACATCCCAAACACCTATGAAGAGGCAATGCAAGACAAAGAATGGAGAGAGTCTGTTGAAGAAGAGATCAATGCCATGATCAAGAACAACACCTGGTATGAGACTGAGCTTCCAAGAGGAAAGAAAGCCGTGACCAGCAGACTCTTGCATACCATCAAGTATCTTGCAAATGGAAAGCCAGAAAGGAAGAAAACCAGACTGGTAGCAAGAGGATACACACAAGTGTATGGAGAAGATTATCTAGACACGTTTGCACCAGTGGCAAAGCTTCATACAATCCGGATACTCATCTCATTGGCAGTGAACCTAGAGTGGGATCTTTGGCAAATGGATGTAAAGAATGTTTTCTACAAGGTGAACTAGAAGATGAAGTGTACATGAGACCACCTCCGGGAATGCAAGAGATGGTAAAGCCAGGAAATGTCCTCAGACTCAGAAAGGCGATCTATGGCTTGAAGCAATCACCAAGAGCTTGGTACCACAAACTAAGCACTACATTGAATGGAAGAGGATTTGTGAAGTCTCAAGCGGATCACACACTCTTCACTCTCACCAGCAAGTCCGGGATTATTGTGATCCTAGTCTATGTGGACGACATCATCATTATTGGTAGTGACAAGGAGGGGATCAGTGCCACCAAGACATTCCTCAAGACCGCATTTGACATCAAGGATCTAGGTGAACTGAAGTACTTCCTCGGGATTGAGATGTGCAGATCAAAGGAGGGGTTGTTCATGTCCCAAAGAAAATATACTTTGGATATTCTAAAGGAGGCAGGAGATCTTGGAAGAAGACAAGCCAAGACACCACTTGAAGAAGGCTACAAGACACTGCGAGAGGGGGAGTATGAAGATACTTCATTTGAAGATGTCAAGCAATATAGGAGAATTGTTGGGAAGCTGATCTATCTAACCATTACCCGACCAGATGTTTGTTTTGCAGTAAATCAGGTGAGCCAGCACATGCAAAATCCCAAGGTTCATCACTGGAACATGGTGGAGAGAATCCTAAGATACTTAAGGGAGGCTCCGGGTCAAGGCGTATGGATGGCTTGCAACAGAAACACTGAGGTTGTTGGATACTGTGATGCAGATTGGGTTGGAGATAGAACAGACAGAAGATCAACTACCGGCTATTGCACATTCATTGGAGGAAATTTGGTTACATGGAAGAGTAAGAAGCAGAAGGTTGTGTCTTGCTCAAGTGCAGAAGCAGAGTACAGATCAATGAGGAAATTAACCAGTGAACTCATCTGGATAAAGAGTCTTCTAGGCGACTTGGGGATTGAGATCACCAACCCCATGACCATGCATTGTGACAACCAAGCCGCAATACACATTGCGTCCAATTCAGTCTTCCATGAGAGGACAAAACACATAGAAGTAGACTGCCACAAGGTAAGACAAGCAGTAGAGCAGCAAGTGATCCTCCCATGCTACACAAGGAGTGAAGATCAACTGGCGGACATCTTCACCAAGGCGGCCAGCAGCAAAGTTTGTGAGTCCATTCTTCCAAGACTAGGAGTCATAAACCTTCCATGCCGGTGATCCCCTCACCATGGAGTGTTCTACTCTTTTTCCTTTTCTTGGTTTTTATCCCAAGTGGTTTTTCCAAGTAAAGGTTTTAATGAGGGAATACTTCATGGCTTTCCAAGCTTGACTTGTTTCATATGGTCAAGCTTGAGGGGGAGTGTTGACATGAAGAAATCATGGATCCCTAAAACATGGTTCCCAAAATCATGGACCTTGTTTATGGGAGTTCATGAATTCATGGACCTTGTTTATGGAAGATGTCTTTTGTATTCTCTATATATTACAATGTATTTGCAAAGAAATGAATCAAGGAAATAAGTTTCTCTCCTTCTTATTCTTATTTGTTCTTGAGTGTTCTTGAGTGTTCATACTCTTTCTCTTCATAAATCATCAATTCTAACAAGAGAGCTTCAGTTAAAGACATCACACGGGAGAACATCTCAGCTGTTCGGTAGGCCTGGAGCTAACAGCATGAGGTTCAAGTTGAAGGGCGACAATGGAACGAAGCTTGTTGGGCTCGTTGGAAACTCTAGTCGTGTTCTTTACGACATAGATGCTAACTTTGACGTGGTATCTTATGCTTTAAAGCAGTTAGAACCTCAAGGTGGGCTCGATGGGGATCCTTGGGATGATGGGGCTTACGACGGTCTGAAGAAAGTGTGTGTCGGAGAATATGGTGGCCGTGTGAGCTCCGTTGAGTTTGTGTATGCCAAGGGAGACCAATCTATAACTCATTCTCACGGCATGCATTCAAATGAACGTAAAGAGGTATACACATATTCATTTATAAATATATATATTTTTAAAATATTAATTGTTTTTTTTTTCTGCTTTTGTGAAGTTTGAGCTGAGGTATGAAGATGGTGAATATATTACATCCGTAGAGGGAACTGCCGATGATGATGGTTTTGTCTCGTCTTTAATCTTCAACACATCGATGGATAGAAGCTCTGAGGAGTTTGGAGAAGCGGTTCCTAACAACGAGTTCTTCCTCAAGCCAATAGGGTTTCATAAGCTTGTCGGGTTCCGAGGAAGATCCTGCGTTGATCGTATCAATGCTCTAGGTGCGAATTTCGCGGTGGTGGTAGCTCCTCCGGTCAAGAAACTACAAGCACAAGGCATTACTAACTCTGGTAAAGAATGGGATGATGGGATCCACGACAACGTTTGTATGATAACGGTAATATACGGCCACGAGTCTGTGGTATCGGTCATGTTTGAATATGCCAACGGATCCGAGACTGTGGTTGGAGACCTTCGCGGCGGGGACTTCTTTAAATTTGGTGATAAAAAAGAGGTATATGATGCATACAAATTGATAGCATTATTTCTTTAATCTGATAACGTTTATATATGATGCATAAATTTCGTTTTTTTTTTTGTGTGTGTGTGTGTTAGTTCAAGCTGTGTGGTAATAATGAATACATAACATCCGTTGAAGGATTCTTCGGTGAAAAGTTGGTAACTAGTGGAAAAGTAGATGTTTTTGAGTATTGCAAATTGAAGAGGCTTGATTTCATCACAAATATTACAAGATATTCAGTGTTGGAAAACGATCCAAGTGACGGATATGTGAACGTAGTACCATTCAAGTTGGAGGAGAAAGATCATAAGATTGTTGGGTTCCATGGCATGTCTACACCACTTTCTCTAAAACAAATTGGTGTTTATGTTAAGCCAATCGATGACGCTAATCAAGCTTTTAATATTTGCCTTGGTAGAAAAAATAAGAGAAAAGCTATAGATGCTTAGACTCTCTCTCTCTCCCTTCAACTATCTATGTTCTCGTCGTTATTGTTGTTTTGTTTTTACCCTGGTGCTTCCAGTATCATCCTTGACTATGTTTTAAGGTTTTTATGTTTGAATAAAGAAGTATGATATATACTTACTCTGCTTTTATATTTACCCTGGCTTAAAGCTTAATATTGCCTTGGTAGAAAAAATAAGAGAAAGCTATAGATGCTTAGACTCTCTCTCTCTCCCTTCAACTATCTATGTTCTCGTCGTTATTGTTGTTTTGTTTTTACCCTGGTGCTTCCAGTATCATCCTTGACTATGTTTTAAGGTTTTTATGTTTGAATAAAGAAGTATGATATATACTTACTCTGCTTTTATATTTACCCTGGTTATCAAAATTTCTTCAACAAATGCTTGTGTCATCGACATTAATTAAGCACTTTCTGTTTTGAATCACAACTTCTATTAAATTCTAGACAATGTTAGGTGACGCGCAAGCTCAACAGACAATGTTAGATGACGCGAATCCATCACACTATCATTAATTAAGCATTTATATATTGTAAAATATACTACTTATAGTAGTAACTAATATCTTATTTAATACATATAGTTAATGATTTTATCAAAGAGTACACATGTGATTAGTCTTATATTCAAAAATGAAAAAAGTATACATCCTATTTCTATGGGAATTTCTCTTAATGTTGCTCGTCTTTCAACCGCTGCAACGTAGATTGTCCATAAATACTATTAAGTAGAGAAACAATAAACTATAATTGATCTCCAAATAAAAAATAATTTAAGAACCACAAAGTATGGTTAAGGTGTGAGTGCATAGAAATATAACTTTGCTTGTTGTACAAAATTATGAAGGCAGATTTAATAAGCTTAATTAAGAGATACATATAACCCGATGATCTTGTGATCAGTCTTCTCCACATTAGCTTCGAAATAAAGTAAAACCATAAATTAAAACCATAGATGATAATTTGGTGTCCAATGATGATCGTTATTTGATTTATTAGATGAATATTAAACAACAAAAAAAGTCATCCGTGAAGAAATAGAAGAATGGAATACAGTTGAGGATTATTTCTATAGTGGGATACATTAAATTCCTTTTACACGAATCATGACGTCTGGAATGTGTTTGAAGACATAGGTACGCAAGTGTGTCATGAGTCTTGGCCTTCTCGCTCTTAGTTTCCTTCCTAAAATAGACAAAGTGTTTTTCTTTTTGTTAGAATCTCAAAATACTTTTCCATTTCATCGTCTATTTGTTATATATTTACAACATTGACTAGTTTTTCTTAACTTTTGTGTGTTATTATATTAGTAGTGGTTTGTAGGCGTTACGTACAGAACGGTTGTCTATTATATTTATATTTACTTTGGTTATGCTGTAGATATTTTAATTATGGAGGTTAGTATTTTGTGTTTTACTTCTTCAGAAAATTAGCAGTCAACATTTTGCCATCCAGCTGATGATAAGCCCGTTATGGTTTGAGTAGTGAATGTCTATTTAGTTTAGAGAACATAAATATACTATTGAGTATCATTTGCATAGTACATAATAGTTACTGCATTTGATTTTATTATTGAGATTACACTTAACTAAAACGTCGCAAACGAATTACACGAACACTGTGAATTCACATTGAATTTGCTTAGGAAGATCAAGAATGATGAATGTTATTAATGAAATTTTTGTATTTGGGGATGTGTCCGCGCTAGCCCCATGCATAATTTTTTAAATTTTTTTTTAAATTTATTATTTCACAAATGTTTTATATTGATGTGAGTTATTTTTAATTTTTTGTCAAACAATTATTCTTAGAATATCTCTTTCTAATTGTTGTCCTTCATTACCATCATGTTTATTTGATTAACGAAAACACATCTTAAGTTATATATTTATTTTTTGAATACATATAAATGGAGAATGTTTTAGATAATAAAAGGAAAACAATAACTTCGGATTTGCGGTTTACAGCATTCATCTCTTTCTATTTTTTTAGAGTTTCTTACTATTTACGCAAATATATTTTTTATATTTTGTTACTTGTTCCTTACTATTTTGGAAATCTTGGTTTTAGTTATGTATTATTTTTGGTGATGGTTTTCAATAATTATTTCAACATATATATTAAGAATTAGTTAGATTGTTTGTCATTTGTTCTATTCATATATGTTATTTATTTATTTTTGATTTCTTGTTTTGTTTTGAAAAGTATGTGATGTATTTGTTATTGATGTCAGACTGAACTGTAATAGTGTGGTGCGGCTGTTGTTTTTAAGCTGCATATATTTTTCTTGAAAAATATTTGTTTGCTTTCCAGTTAAGCACTTGAATTTGTTAATGTATTGTATACACATTTATTTTATGAAATATATATGTTTGAGAAAAAGAAGTTAGAAAAAGTAATCGTAAAAGAGAAATAATATTTTTATTTTTGTGGGCAACAAAATCCACAAATAATTATCATTATTAACGTATATAAAAGTAATATTCATCTGATGTTCAACGCTAAGCAATAAAAAGTGATGCACCACATATCAAATGAAGTAGATGAATTTAATAATTTCTTATAGAAATACCAGTTTTTGTCTCTTGTTCATGTTTTACGGATAACATTATATTGTAGCTTTCATTGTTTGTAAAGTGATTGTGCAACACTTAATTTCTTTTTAACATGTACTTCATGCAATGTTTTTAATGTGATTCTAAGATTGACTTATAGTTTTGCTTCCAACCGATTTTGTCAATGTAGATTTCTTTTATATATTTTTCACCTTTTCGAAGCATTGTTATACTTTAGACATAAATTGCATCTAGATACGAATCATCTACTAATGTTTTTAGATGGAGGAGACCGACGTCGGGATTGTTTCAAAATATTCTTGAATGTTTTTTACATAATCAACTTTTAAGTCTTCAACTGAGAGATATTTTGTCATAAAATCATTATACCTTGTTAGACAAGTAAGTAGATAGATAGCCAATGGTTCGGTATTCATTTCCTACCTTTTATTGTAAATTTTATATTTTTATTCTTAAAGTTTATATATTGTAAGTTAGATTTTTTTACTTTATTTTAGTTTATTTACTATTTCTTTTATATTTTAATTATATATGAATCTTTAACTATGATTATTCATATTTTATCTTATTACAGTCTTAGAATTTATGTACTGTTAATTTATATTTTTATTCTTAAAATTTCTATACTGTATGTTAGATTTGTTTACATTGTTCTACTTTATTTACTATTTATTTGTATATTTTGATTATATATGAGTCTTTAACTATGATTATTTATATTTTATCTTATTAATTTCTTTAATCTTGATTTGTTGACCAAATGATTTTTTCGAGCAATTCACTTCTTATTTTATTGATCTCGATTTTATAAAACATCTAAATAATATTATAATGAATTTCTTTTCTTTTGGTATAGAGATTATATTTATTTTGTTTAACTAATATTCTTTATATTTTAAGGCATTTTATTTTTATTTCTATCAAATATATTTTGTATTTTCTTTTTAATTTCTACGCCCTTGGTGTATTCAAATCATTACATATGTGCAGGGGCGAAGGTACGTGGTGAATGGGTGGAGCAGCTTTCCCCCATAAGTTTTTGTAGTTAGTGTAATTTTGTGTAGAAGTTTTACTAATACCTCTATTGAAAACTTGAATATGTAAATGTATTAATAGTGTTTTATAGTTTTTTCTCCAGATAAAAATTAATTCTAGATCCATCATTGCATATGTGGAATGTTTTTTGGGTTTGGGTTGTTTTCACTGAACCGTTTCCATCCACATCTCAAAAGGGATTATTAATATATTCCACATCAGTGGTGATAGTGTTTTTTAGACAATATATATGTAATGTGGCAATCATCCACTCTTCAGCTAGTTTTCTTGTAGTGTTGACACTAGTTTTTTAAAAAACAAAAACATAATGTGTAACTATCACAAAAAATTCATTTGATCTCTTGCCAACATCTTTATATGGAAGCGATCCCCCCCCCACATGGATGATAGAATCACGAAGTGAGGATTAAAATGAGGCCATCTGCTAAGACTAGACCAGATGGATGATCACGTTCATAACCGGATCCTCAATTTGGCCAATCTACTTGTTGGTGTATGTAGACTTCAACAACGTCAAATCATTGTTGGGTGGCCATCGTTTTCTTCAATAAACTTCAGCGGTGAAGGAGATACAAGATTGACCGGGAAAAAACAAGATTACATGGACGGAAAATGACAGAGAAGAGAATCGTCGGAAATCGCCAGAGTAATCACCTTAGAAGAGAGGCTAGAGTTTTTACCAATTTTTTTTTCTGAAACACCGAAAAGTAAAAAGAACAGTGAAAAATGCTATTTATATGTCCGATAAATTATCAGGTTAGGTTAAATAAATTTTGATTTTTTTGGTTAAGTTCAAATTGAAGGTAAATTAAGTTTCGATTTAGTTTGGAAGACTTATTGATAAGTCTTCTCGGAGTCTTCCAGGAAGTCTTCTAGGAGTTAGAAGACTTCTTGAGAAATCTTCTCGGAGTCTTCCAGAAAATCTTCCAGGAGTTAGAAATTTTTCCCAAAAAGTTTTCTGGAAGTCTTTCAAAATCCTAAAATCAATTAACTAAGCAAAAAACCACTTCATTAAACATAAAACAAACTTAGAAAGTGTTTAAGATCAAGTTATAAGAAAGTCACTGACACATATTCCTTAAATTAAAAACAAATTGGTGAATATAAGATTTCAAAATCTACCAACAATAGTATAATGTATGCTACCAAATGCTTAACCAAGGACTATAATGGCTCAGTATACATTCACTCATCTATGGTGAAAATAATGAAATTTTTACTATACTGAATTAAAATCATTTATGAATGTTTATATTTACATGATTTTGATTTTTTCCCATCAAAATATATTTTATTAATATTATAAATTATTTTTAAGATTTGATACTTGAGCAGACTTTTGGAAGACTACTGGAAGCGTGCTGGAAGACTTCGCATTAG